>JBBPSM010000090.1:0-25537 GCA_038093595.1 Butyriboletus regius
GCTTAGCCGCTTAATATGCTCCAAGTTGGAAGTCATCTCTGCTGTTGTACTTTTGATCTTCTTGATCATCAGTGCCCCTTTCTGTTGCCTGTCCATAGAACGTCAACATTGTCAGGGCAGTTCACCACAGGAACATTTCCATTGGCATTAGAGTGCTAGGACCCTCCGTCCTAGACTAGGTTCTGCCTGTATAGTGGAAGGATGTGCTTGACCACATAGCCTGTGGTATGGGAATGAGGCATGGTTGTGTTACTTGTTACACATGCCAAGTCAGCATAATAACATATGCTATGGATCAAGTTCCCCAGGGCCTTTCAAGAATGCCTGCTCAGCAAAGCTTCTTGTGGCCATTGCACATCCACAATCAATAATCACCTATTTCCTGCTTACCGGTACCAAGCCTACCACCATTTTGAGGCTTTGAATGTCAGTCATGATTACCAGCTTGTTCAAAACTATAAAAGTATTCTTGTGTCATGACTCTCTCCAGCACTTTCCCATGGTAAGATCTGTGCAAGAATGAGTATTTTCTTGCTGAGCAGCCCAAAGAATGTGTCAGCTGGTAAGGTAAGGACAAAGATCTTCTCAAGGTCCTTATATTAGACTTGGTGAATTAAAGATCCATTTTACATCTTAATCTCAAACTCATACTGGGATCTGTTAGATGGTTAGATCAATGTAAGCATTGATGTCCACATACCTTCACATAGCACTTTCTCCTTTCTGAGGTTGCCAGTTTCCTAGCAACCACCTTTGTTCAAAACAAGTCACCCCCCCTCATATTCTGAGCTTGCCAGTGAAGAAAGAGGGAATCCCAACATATTTTTTCACCTCATTTTTATGCTGCCCTAGGACCATTGCCGAGTACTATGGAATTCTCTGCTGAAGGAATGGATCATTTGTTGTATTTGTAGTAAATGGAGCACGGAGAACATAATTATCATCTAAATCAAGATGAGGTTGTGATCAGCATGCATGGATTTGATTGATGGACCAACTTGAACAATACTTACACTCTTTGAAGACCTGTTCAAATCCAACTGGTCTGTCACCCTCTCAATCATTCCACCAAGCAAGCTCCACAGAGACTTCATAGCACACAGTGAATTGTTTGAGGATGATATAATCTTGCACCACATGATTGAGGTGACTCCAGGGTTGGCTTTGGTGGTGAAGGGTGTGGTGGAGAGTTCCACAATAACACTCCATGAAGCATGTCCATGTCAACCAGATTAGGACCACAGTAGTGGATATTATCTGTAATGTGAAGGAGGCCATGGATTGTGAGGGTGCAAGCTGGTAGATGTTTGATATGATACTGATAATAATACCTGAATTATATCTCTGAATTGAGTGTATTCAAGTTAAAGACGAAATGAGAACTCACTTTTCATACTTCTCAACCCATTTGTGCAGCTTTGCTTCAACATCCTTGAGCTCTTGAGCTGTAATCTTGAATTGCAGAGTGGTTTCCATCAGTGTGCCAAGTTTGTGCATGTGGATATAGTATTTTTTCTTTGAAAATCTATTTTTGAGAAGATATGGTGCCAAATAGATAAATCAAAAGCACCAAGATTTAGCTATAAAAGCAGAACAATTAGTAGCAATGTTGTCAAGTTCATGAACAAAAGGAGCAGGAATATGATGCAGTGTGGCAGCAGTCTCTTCTCCAATTATCTTCCAGATGTGCAGCATGATTCTAAACTTGCCATTGCTGATATCCATTCCCTTAAACCATCTAGTCCATAAGTTGACAAGGTTTGGGATTACATTTTTGAGTAGTAAATGGAACCATTCCCAAGGAATGGAGTGGGTGAAGTTGAGGGAACTGATTCTGCATAATCCTGGCAGATCACATATACCTGTTTCCTTTGTGATCCTCTCCTTGGCTGTGTTTGAGGGTGCAAAGGCAATTTGCTCAGATATATGAAAAAAGTCTTTATGAGCATGGAGTGGAAGGTCATCCACCTTCCACATGACAAGGGCTTGCTGGTTGGAATGTTGGCTTGGAGGATGGAAGGGCACATAGTGTATTCTCCCCAACCCACAAACTAACTTTATTTTGCATGACTGACAGGAGAAAATGGCATTGTGACCCTTGATGTTTAGAAACTTTTTGATGGCAAGAATGTCACCCAACTTAAAAATAATGTATGCATGCAAGGGAAACATGGTGCTGGTTGACACATCATATGTAGGTACTCCATATGCAAGTTCAATGAGTTTGTCATTGAGCAGAGACAAGAATGAGAATGAGGTGAGATTTTTGGGTTGGCATGGTCCAGGAATGATACCAATGCAAAGGAGGTATTTCTGATGCATGCAGAGATTGGGAGGGACATTATAGTTCTGTAAAATGATTGGTGTTGTGTTTGGCCCATCCTGTCGTTCATAGAGTAAATGACTATTGGTACAGACTGCAAAGGCAATATCATGGGGATCAGAAAAATATCTGTGGTGCAATTTGACACCATCAATGACAACATGTTCACTGACAAGCTTCTGATAATGGACTCCATCAAAGACATATGCAATTTCATTGGCAATGGGTTCAAAACTGGCTCAATAGTCCATAAGTTGAATATATGCCATAGTTTGAAAAAAACCTTGCAGGTGGGGAATGGGTAAAAAAGTAGCAAAATTGACACCATGGTTTTTGTTGGCATTGTACCATGCCTCACCACAATAGGGACAGAGGTGGAGAGGGGTGAACTGTGATGTGTAGAGAACACATGAATTGATGCAATAATCATATTTCACTGGTGCAATCCAAGCAAGTATTGTCATCCAGTGTCTAATTGTATATCTTGAGTCAAGGTCCATCTTGTGTCAAAAAATGTATCTCATCTGCTGGAATGCCAACTGTGTTGTCTTCCCTGTGATGAGCAGATTGAAAGCATGTATGTTGTCACAGTCATGGTCCAATAAAATTTGATTGCCTATGTTGAGAATTGTATCATATCATCCTGACAGGATTTAGTAAATATACTGAACATCATCTTTTCCTAAGCCTGTAGCACAGCATCTTGTAGCTCTAGATCACTGGGGAAGACTTCATCATTATGTGTCTCTCCTTGTGACTCGTTGTCCACCACCCAATCCTAGCCATCATAATCAAGGTCATCTTCATTGAGCTGATCTGAACTGACAGAACTCTCTCTGCTGACAAAATCTGAAGAATCTCTAGCTGGTGAGTGAGAGTGATCTTCTGCAAGATGTTTTCTTGCCCAACATCAATTTGTGTGCCTGGTAAGTCTGAGATTCCATGTGAGAGAAATGCAAGTGGTGTTTGATGAGTCTTGAATCTATCCCACACATGAATTTTTCATACCTGGGTCTGAGTTGGCAGAGTCAACACTCTGTGACACTTGTATCCCACCAAACAGTCCCTTATCTGAGGCTTTGTGATAATGGTGATGGCACTGTTGAAAGCTAAGGTGTTTACCATACATATGTTGGGGTACACCAATATTGCTTGACATGGTCTCGCCATGGCCTGAACACTCATGGAGGATAGTGCCAATACTATCACATGGTCAGTCATAGTAACAGAGGGAAGTCTCAGGATTTGCCTTGCTTGTGTCAATGTGTCAGTGTTGTTCATGTGGTACATCAACATGTCTGGTCCACATGATTGATTAATTGTGTGGTGCACAGATCTTGTCACTTTGCCACTCACCCAGCAAAACCAAGACCCACCACTGTCACATAGGGCCAAAACACTCAAAGGATGTCACCCTGTACAGAATGGTTGCACAAATACACAAACAATTACAATTTCTCACCTGTCTGTAATCTCTTATTTAATGATTTATCCTATGGATGCATTGATATAATAATTATCCAGGAACTAAATAGGCAAAACAATGGCAAACAAAACAACCAGAATATCTGGCAGGACAACCATTGGACCTCATTCCTAGGCCAAAGGGTATTGAGTAATTGATGAGTTGGGCCTTACAGATAACAAAGAATAGTACTATCATATCTTGGTCTGTATTTCCTTGTTTCTGAAGTATCTGGCCTAATTGCATTAAGAACAGCGCACAGTATGCAGATTGGCCATCAAGTATCTCAATATAACTCACACCATAAACCACCAGAAGAACAATCATCTGGTTGAAAAGGTATTTTGTGAGGTAGGGATTTGTAGGAATGCAACTTGCAGGTGGATACTACATGGCTCATTTCACAAATTAGGTTCAGTTAAAGTTACCAGTACTACTGAAGTATGAAAATGGATGGCTGATCCATGACATACTAGCTCAGTATCTCTGAAATAGCTTGCAGGCAAGCAAAAAGGAAGATAAAACTACAGCAGTACATGTTCAAACTTCTGATTACAACTGCACTCATATAAGATGAATGGCAAAGCAAACACCAATGTGAAAGACCTGACCAAATCAGAGAGTGAGATTAGTGAGCATGAGGACACTGGTTGTGGAAGCAATGCAGAAATGAATACCAAGGAAGATCAAGACCTTGGATATGAAGATGCTGAGGAGGAAAGTGATCTTGCTGATGCTAATGGTGGTGTTAGTGACCAGAATGAGAATGATGATGAGAATAAACAAGGCAATCTTGAGGCTAGCAATAACAATCAGTCAAAGAAAAGGCATCAAGCAGACCATGATGATTCCACATCATCCCTGAAGGAAAGGGTGGTGAGGTCAAGCTCATTAGCATTACCTCACCTCACATTTTAGAATCAACCCATTCAAGGCTGTGAATCTCAGAGACTATGTCAAACCCAGCATGCACATGCACTCAACAAAGGTTTTATGTTGTATGTGGAGGGAAGCATGGTGAGGTTGGGCTCATCTTTACTACCTCACCTCAGCTCGCATTTCAGAATCAACCCATCCAAGGCCATGAATCTCAGAGACCATATCAAACCCAGCATGCACACGTAACATCCAATGAAGCCTCTACCTTGTGCAAAATTGAGTTTGAGGGTGAGATTAACTCTATATCAGACTTGGATGAAGATGATCTATACCCTAAGGTCATGATTCCCACCTTATGCCCTGCTGACAACTGCATGCAGTCAATCCCTAAGGATATCTTTGGACTGCACTCATCCATTATATTGCTTTTTAGACCAGGGTAAGAAAGATGTTCACTTAGCCACAGTGATCTGTATTGCAATTAAGCAGTTGCATCAGCAGGTTGAATCAATCGAAATTGCCTACCAATGGAACTGGCCTGTGACTACCATTGACTTCAAGCAAACTTCTAGCCACATTCTTGGCATATATGATAACCTAAAAAGGATGATATTCAAACCCAACAAGCACATACAATGATTCATTTGGAACTGCTTTGTAGGGAACCTTGAAATGGATGGATGGACAATTGAGTGGTTTGCTGCTCTACAACCACTGGAAATTCCAATAACATTGCAGATTTGGTTGCAGTCTCACAGCAGATAGTAAGGGAGAATCTCATTAGGTGTTGATTGGGTTTCAGAATCTAAGGTTGATGAACACCATCTGATTTTTGTAGCTATGGTCTGAAAGGGATGGAGATAGTCATCCATATGTTGCTCAAGCAATTTCCCCCCATGTCAACTACATGAGATGCATTCAAACCTCTATTCCTCATGCACTATTCACACTATCTTGTCATCCCTTATATTATTTCACAGCTGATCATGCATGATTTTGATATATCCTCTATAGTGACTGTATACAATATCATGGTTACAAGTAGTGATGTCAGTGATTCTATCCATGCAAATGAAGATAAGAATGACAAAGCCAGTATAATTAACCACAGGATGACCCTCTCATTCAAAGGCTTGTTATGCATGATGGAGAGGATATAGAAGTAGTGGCAGCAAGAGTACTCGTTTGGCTACAAAAATTGTCTAAATGGCCTGAGTCTAGAACCCTGGTGCCATATCCTCGGCCTCACCTCATTATATATCAAGGGACCTTGGATAAATCTTCTATTCCAGTAACAGAACTGATACTACACAATAGTACTATGGCTAGACTCCCACAAATAATACTGCAAAGGGTGGCATGAATTGAAGCATGGACAACTATCACACAAATCATTGAAGCTTGAATAATAGCATGAACTCCTCAAGTATCACAAATGAGACAAGCATTCCCACTGGCGATAGCAGTGCCCTTACCTTAAATACACAGGGAAAGAAGGCAAGCTACCCAAAGAAGTTGGTCAGCAGTGGTGAGGGTATTGAATGGCAGGCCAAAAAATCAACCCAATCAAAATTGCATGCAAAATAACTCAATTCCCCTTGTTTTTATCCTGTGCAAGTTGGTCATCTGTGTCATGACTCAGACACAAGTCTATTTATTCTTTTTTAATATATAAAATTGTATCTCAATGTGTAATCATTCTTTTGTACTACAGACAATTGGAATGATGTGAATTCTGAGAAATGGAGAGGCAGTGAACTACAGCAAAAAGGACACTACATGGGTACTACCAAACAGTCAAGAGGATACTGTGGAACTGTTAATAGGATGCTACATGAACACTACCTAACAGTTAAGGCAACACCAAGGATTAATGTCCTGAATGCCATGGAATAGTGGAGGTGACATTGGAATAGTAGCATCCATGACATTGTTCTGCACTGCCAAAAATGTCCAGATCAGTATCATGGGGGACACTAACTCATAATACCAGATGCTGGGATATACTAATTGTGACAATACTTGGGAGTGTCACTGACGATGTCAAGCATTGACTTTGTTATATGTAGTGTTGTACTGGCCACATTTTTGCCTTGCTTACAGTCCTATTAAAAATTGATTCTTTTTATTCTCCTTGTTACGGTTGAAGACAGGACCCCCACTTTTTCCCTTTCCATATCACTATCCTCTTTTAACCTCTGGAACAACATGCTATTCAACACCACAGACTTTGTCTGAACCAGCACTGAGAAACCAGTACAGCATAGCGACACTGCCTTCTAGGCAGTACTTGGCTGTGACCACCACCACCATGGCTGCACAAGGCAGTGATATAGACTCCTATTTTCCTATTTCATATTACTCTATTTCACAGACACTGCCTCCTTGGCTATGCTCTCTCACACATAGCCCAGTATTTCCATTACTCCATTGCCTTGATCTTTTTCCTGATTGTCTCCTATTTATAGTATGTGAACTGGCCCTGAAATAGTGTAGAACCCTATTTAAAGCTCTGCTTCAGTGTTACAGTTGTTGAAGGGGCACCACCTTTTTCCCTACCAATGCCCCCACTCTCTCCTAGTCTCTGGGATGACCTCATATTTGACTCTGGCACTTTTCTCTGGGACAGCAATGCCTGAACACCCACACTGGATGACACTGCCTTCTAGACAGTGTAGAGGCTATGATCACTGCCATCATGGCTGCACAAGGCCGTGGTGCAGACTTCCATTTCTTCTTTTGTATCATTTGTTATTCCACAGATGTTCCCTTCTCAGCTGTACTCTCTTGCATACAGCCTAGTATCTCCCAATCCCATGTTTCCTCTGACAATAGTGTCAGCCACCCTTCTATTTATGGTTCTCAGAAGCCTTATAGGTTTAGAGATAATTTAGGGGAGGCTTCTGAGAACGATAAATAGAAGGGCAGCTGGCACTATTGAGAAAGGAAAGATGAGATTGGGAGATACAAGGCTATGTGTGAGAGAACACAGCTGAGGAGAAATCATCTATGGAATAACAAATGAGATAAAAAGAAAAGTGGAAGTCTGCATCACTGTCTTGTGCAGCCATGATGGCAGTGGTCATGGCCTCTATACTGCCTAGAAGGTGGTGTCATCCAGTGCAGGTGTCTGGGCTTTACTGTCACAAAGGAAAGTGCTGGAGTCGAACATCAGGTTGTCCCAGAGACTAGGGGAGAGTGGTGGTGTAGGTAGGAAAAAAGGTGGTGTTCCTTCAACAACTGTAACATTACCCTCCACATAGTCTTGAAGTTTCATCTCAAGAGCTTCTATCTCTGTCATTGATGAGGTAATCAGAGAGATCCCATGAGTCGTCTAGAAGGTTGTTCCTGGAGTAGATCTCAGGTCCATGTCTAAGTTGGTGGCAGGTGCCACAACGTCACTGGGGGCAGTGATATTGTGGATGACCAGGGGCATCCAAGTGATAGTGGGGGCAATAGTAGTGGGGACAATTGGTGCAGAGGTGTTCTGGTTGGTGACACTTGTAACATTGTCTGTGGATAAGGGGAGCTCAAGAGGTGGTGGCAGTGGGGGTGGGTATATCCAGGGCATGGGGATGATCATCCACTGGAAGTATGCTGTTTGGGTGGACAGAGGGGTTCTGGGATGGAATGATGGGAGTGGTGGGAGTGCAAGGGCTCCTCACTGCAGAGTCTCCCAATGAGGGGGGAATAGGGTCGGCAGGGAAAGCATGTGGAGGACGAGAGGAAACACTGGCTGAGAATATCATGGCATCTTGTCAGTATAGACGTCTGGTAGGACCTGAACGAGGTTGTTTGACTGGAGTAAGGATGGGTTGGGTTGGTACGGGGGTGGGAGTTTGGCTGCTTTGGATGACAAAGGGAGAGCTGGTGGCAGTAGTGGAGGCATTTTCATTGGTGCTGTCTCTGTTTGGGTGTCTAACTGGTGTTGTAGGGAGTTGATCAACTCCATTAGGGCCAGCACTTCCTTGGAGACTTTCCAAGGTGGGTTTGGCAATAGAGGGACATCCTCTGGTTGGAGGATGGGTGGGGGTAGGGATGTTTCTGGGAGCGAAGAAAAACATACGCTCTTCTTGTGAGAGCATGAAGAAGACTGGGGCGAGGTATTGCTCGAGATGTTGGAAGGGAAGAAGAGAAATGGAGAAATTGAACCCCCCTTGTTGTAGAGGTAATCCAGGATCTGTTCATGTATCTACAATAGGAACATTGTTGTTATGGTTGAGGAGGAGGTACTATCTTTTTCCCTACCAACTCCCCCACTCTCCCCTAACCTTTGGGATAACCTACTGTTCAACTTTGGCACTTTCCTTTGGGATGGCAACACCCACACCCCTGCACTGGATGACACTACCTTCTAGGCAGTGTGAAGGCAATGACCACTGCCATTATGGCTGTGCAAGGCAGTGGTGTGGACTCCCCTTTCCCTTATTTCATATTTCTTTGAACAATTCCTCGGCTATGTTCTCTTGCACACAGCCTCATATCTCCCGATCTCCTGATCCCATCTTTCCCTTATGATGGCATGACTATTTATGGTTTGCAGAAGCCTCTCCTAAAGTACCTACAAACCTATATATAGAGGCTTCTGACCACCCATGTAACTCTAACCTTGATCTACACAATATACCATGTCTGGTCAATTAGTTCCACTTGCTTCGCTCTACCGCCTCACCCGCTTAGAGTTGGAAGTCATCTCCACTATTGCACCTCTGATCTTCTTGATCATCAGTGCCCCTTTTTGCTGCCTGTCTGCAGAACGCTAACACTGTCGGGACAGTTCACCACAGGAGCACCATTATCAACACTAGAGCGCTAGGACTCTTTGTACCTAGGCTAGGTTCTGTCACTTCCTCTGGCATTAGAGTGCTAGGATCCTCCATCCTAGACTAGGTTCTGCCTATATAGAGGAAGAGACCTGTTTGACCACATCACCTGTGGTTGGAAACAGAACACAGTCGTGTCACTTGTTACGCACACTGAGTTGGCATAACAGTCGTTGAGTGTGTCCCTCCAGGGCAATGGGTACCTGTCTCGCTCCAGGGGGGCCTGGTGAGAAGGGTGTGAAGGGCACCAAACATCCTGAATAGGTCAACAAGCTGGGTGATACTGGGATTGCAGAGGGAGAATGGAATTCCTCTAAGGATGGCAAGGGCATCTCTGTCCTCTAGGAGTCTGGCATAGTAAATTTGGTGAGCATATGCAGGGAGGCAGTGGAGTCATTCAGAGAGGGGAAGAGGGGCATTGCTATGAAACATCTACCAGGAGTAATGATATGGGCAGTCATCGATCCAGCAGAAACACTGGTATTGGCTGGTGTATTTGGGAATATCAAGGTTGGGGTATCACATTTGAAGTCTAGCTTGGGTGAGGGCAGTGGACACATGAAAGATGGTGATAAGGAGGGAAGAATTGTCTTTGGGCATTGGAACTCCATTAGAGTTTGTGCCAATTCTTACACTTCTTGAGCATCGCCTTGGCATTTCCCACATTGGATTCCAGTTCCCAAGTCCACTCTGCAGCGGTGTATCCTTTCCAGTGTACCAGGTACTGCCTTCATCCTTTCAAACCCCAATGATTGATGATGGATTCAATTTCATATTCCTCTTCCACTCCAATTTGTTCCAAAGGGGATCAGGTGAAGTTGGGTCCATGTTCTGGTGTCTTCTGATATGGGGAGAGTAGGGATGCATGGAACATGTTGTGGATTCTCCATTGAGCAGATAGCTTCAGTTGGAAGGCTATGGCCAATACCACCTTCATGATCTCAAAGGGACCAGTTCATTTCTGGGAGAGTTTCCAGGAGAGTACTTGGAGTTTGAGGTTTCTGGTTTCAAGCTAGACCTTGTCTCCAATTTTGCATGGTTTGAAGTGTGAGAGAGTTCTCTCCTTCATTCGTTGTTGAGCTAGTACATCCAGCCATGTCTACCGTTTTTGAGCAAGGGGTGAGAATTACCCCCTTACTAAGGCCATGGTTGACCACAACCATGACTGAGTCAAAATTCCCTACTGGGGGTAGGTCAGTGATTAAATCCACCAAGAGATTCTGAAATGGGTGGCATCCTTCAAAGGCTAATGAGGTGACCAGGGGGACCATATGGTGGATTTGGACTTTGTTAGACTGGCATATAGCACAGTCTTGGATGAACTTTTGGACAAACATAGAGAGACTGGGTCACCAATAGTCCTTAGAGAGGAGTGCCACCATGTCCTCCCTCAAGGGATTTTTGGGTAGAGCCAATGAGGTCTTTACATGTGGGTCCTGGGATGTATAACCATCCTTTAAAATAAAGGCGATCTTCCAAAAAGGTCCAATTGGTGTGAGAGGATCTGGTGAAAAGTGATTCTTCCTTTTCCATTGCTTGGAGTGCTGAGATCACAAGAGGGTTTGATCTTGTGGAATCACTGATCTTTTGTGCTAGGGCTAGGTCAATTGCCTGCACTTGGTAATTGAAGGCATTTGATGGTAGGATCTGAACATCTTCATTATTCTGCGAGGTGTCCACTTCATCTTGATACAAGAGACCGTTGGCTGGTGCCATTTGTATACCTGGGAGTGCCTGATATTCCATGTTGAAGTCCTGCAGAAACAGAAGCCACTTGGTCTATTATTGTGACAGCTTTTGAGGTTCCTTGAAGTAAGTGAGGTTTTGTTTAAGATGATCATAGGGTGTGGAGACCCAAGCAAATATTGTCTCCACTCCTCCAACCCTCATATGACAGCCAAAAGTTCCCTATCATATATCTCATAATTTCTCTCCACCAGAGAGAACATTTGGGAGAGGTATTCACATGGGCATAAGTCCCCATTGGAATCTTTCTACATTAAAACTGCTCCTGGTGCAGTCAGTGAGATATTGGTCATGAGGGTAAAAAGTTGTGTTATATCAGGGAAGGTGAGAACTGGTTCTCTGGTGAAGGTGTGTTGCAGTTTCTGGAAGGCATTCTTTTGGGTTTTGCTCCAGCACCAAGTGTTCTTGCTCTTGGTGAGGTCCAGTAAAGAATGTGTGATATCAGAGAAGGAGGGGATGAATTTCTGGTAGAACTTGCAGAAGCCAATGAAGGAGTGGACATCCTTCACATTCGCTGGTGGTTTCTATTCATGAATAGCCTTGAGTTTGATGGAACCCATGTGGAACCCATTCTTCCCTATGATTATTTCAAAATACTCTATCTCTTCGGCTGAGAAGGTGCACTTCTCTAGCTTGAGGTACATCTTATGTTGTCAGAAGCATTCCAGGGCCTTTCACATCCTTTCATCGTGGGTTTCCTGGTCCATTGAGTGGATCAACAGATCATCCATGTAGATCACTAGCCATCCTTCTGCGATGTAATTGCCGAAGAGGTTGTCCATGAAGGCTTGGAACATAGCCGGGAAGTTACACATTCCAAAGAACATCACATTTGGTTCAAAGAGGCCAAGGGGGGTGAGAAAGGCAGCCTTCCAGTGATCTTCCAGTTTATTGAGAACATTGTTGTAATCCCATCATACATTGAATTTGGTGAAGATCGATGATTCCTTTAATTTATCCACTAGATCAGAAATTAAGGAGAGAGGATAGGCATTCTTGATGGTGTGGCTGTTCAAATACCAGTAGTCCTGGCAGGGTCTCCCATCCTTCTTCTGGACAAAGAAGAAGGGGGTGGCTTGGGGAGATTTTGATGGAGATACAGTAACTCCAAAAACCCTTTTCATACTAATCCTTACAGCAGTGCGTGAAGCACACTGCCAAAACACATGGGAATCTCGCTTAGCTTTGGTGGAGTTATAAATCGTACATACTCTTGGCTACCAAATCGCCCCCTGGGGCATGTGATTTGGACAACAGCCTGGGAAGATATGACCAAATTGAAACAGCAATACCATGGAAAGAGGTTTTTTTTTTTCATTTTTGAGCTGGTGACTAGGATCTCAATCAAATCATGCAATATTTGTCCTTGTTTGTTTGTACAAACAAAGATATACATATAAATAGTATGCCTGAGTTTAAAAAAGTTCACACACCTCTTGATTCTCAACTACAATCATGGTTAGATCTTTTTCCCTTACTCAACAAAGCAATATCATTTCTTTGCTTGATGCTGGTCAATCTGGTGAAGCCATTGCTAGGCAAACTGGTGTCAGCCCTTCTACTATATCCAAACTTTGCTCTAAAGAGCGTTCTGCCCTTCCTAAAGCTATTGGAGGTTGTCCTTCCAAGCTTTCCCCTACCAACCTTCATCATACCCAATATCTTATAACCTCTGGCAGAGCTGAAAATGCTGTTCAAGTGACCAAAGCTCTTACCAACATCATCAACCAGCCACTCTCTGCCAATACTGTCTGCTTCCATTTGAAAAAAGCTGGTATGAAAGCTGTAGTCAAGTCCAAACGCCCTCTTCTCTCTGCTAGGCATCATAAGGCTCATTTGGACTTTGCCTATGCCCATAAAGACTGGAAAGAAGGTAATATGGTCTGATGAGATCAAAATCAATCGCCTAGGATCAGATGGGCACAAGTGGGCATGGAAAAGGGCAGGTGAGGGGCTTAGTGAGAGGCTGGTGAATGGAACCCTCAAGTTTGGAGGAGGTTCTTTGATGATGTGGGGGTGTATGACTTGGAAGGGAGTTGGCTTTGCTACCAAGATTGATGGTAGGATGGATGGGGACCTCTACCTTCAAATTTTGAAGGATGAACTCCAACAAACCCTGGAGTATTATGATCTCAATTCTCCTGACATCATTTTTCAGCAGGACAACAATCCCAAGCATACTTGCAGGATGGTCAAAAACTGGCTAGAAGAGCAAGAATTCACCACTATGGTTTGGCCTGCACAATCCCCTGACCTAAACTCTATTGAACATTTTTGGGTTTGTCTCAAAAGAAGGCTTGCAGAGCATGAAAACCCCCCCAATGGAATTCATGAGTTGTGGGAAAGGGTTCAAGTGGAGTGGGATAGGATACCAGTTGAGGAGTGTCAGAAGTTGATTGAAAGCATGCCTAGGAGGGTTCAGGCAGTGCTTAAAGCAAAAGGAGGCTATACCAAGTACTGATATTATCCAAATACCATTTGAATTCAAAAGTGAAAAAACCCTTTCCATGGTATTGCTGTTTCAATTTGGTCATATCTTCCCAGGCTGTTGTCCAAATCACATGACCCAGGGGGCGATTTGGTAGCCAAGAGTATGTACTAATTATAACTGCACCAAAGCTAAGCGAGATTCCCATGTGTTTTGGCAGTGCACAAAAGGGTTAGTATGGAAAGGGTTTTTGGAGTCACTGTATTTTCCCAGTCTCCAGATGTTCTTTGATGAACTCCTTGCAGGCTTCTTGCTCTGCAGGATTCAGAGGGTAAGCTTTAGCTTATTTTGGGATAAATGAATCCTTAAGCTCAATGGTGTGATCATATGGCTGGAAGGAGGGTAGTTTCATATTTGTCTTCTCCATAAAGACATCCTTGTAGGTCTTGAAGGCTTTTGGGAGAGAAACCTTCACCTTGTGCACCTGTTGAGTGATGGCCATTGAGAGAGTAGCTCTCCTGAGCATACAGTTTGGTCCTATTCCTCCATGCATGTTGATGAACCTAGCTCATTGCATAGGTTCCCAGGACCAAGTTGCAAGATGGATCTCATCCTCCATGTGAGCCATTTCATTGTGGTCCAGATACCATAGTAGGTATTATTGTTTGATGGTACCAGGGATATCTCCTGTCATGTACTGATAGTGCGATGAAGCTATTGTTACCCATCTACTCTTCCAGTCAATTTCCGGGTTGATGGCCCATAGCCAAGGGAGTCCTAGAATAATATTATCCTTGCCACATTCCAGAACTAGGAGGTCCTGCTGCTCCATTAGTCCTCTGTAGTCCAAAACGATCGTCATCTTGAACCAAATCTCCCCAGATTGATTCTGGGTACCATCCATGTTCCATGCTTGGATTGGGTGTTCCAATTCATGGACCAGTAGTTGTAGCCATGCCACCAATTTCCTTGAGATGAAACAACTGGTGGCTCCACTGTCGAGAAGTGGATTTTTGCCAACAAATTTCCCTAATTTCCACATCTTGACTGGGATATGAATAGAATTGCTTCATGATCTAGAAATAAATACAGGGGCTATCGTATAGGAGAAGGGCAACGTTGGTTTATCCCCTCCAGTTAAAAATGCGATTCAGTGGAAAGAGATGCAGGAAATATGGGATCTAGTGAGCACTCGTTGATAGCCTCATCCCATTCATTTGTGGTCTGTTTGTCTGACTCCATACCCATATCCAATGGGTCTCCATGTTCGTCGAGCCTGGTGTCAAAACTCTGACACAATGTCCTTCCCCTTGTTCTTGACAGGACCAGCTATGTACTTGTCCAAGGGTTCTGATGGGCTGCCCCCATAGCGCATATGTGGAACTACCCCAAGCAGTTTCTCAGTAGTGGTGGTGATGGTTTGGGTGTAAGCCATCAAGGGTCTCTTCTTGTGATTGTGAGGTGCATACCCAGGATGGTTTCTTGTGGAATATTTCTGGCAAACAAAGCACCTATTCTTATACATCAGGCGAGTGTAGGTAGGAGGATCCAGGATGAGTCAGTCTATGTCCATGGCATTGGGATCTCTAGTGCTCCTTCCTCCTCCATAGTGCGTGGAGGTCCCTCAGTGTATTGCTCTCAGTCTTTGAAACCCTATTTCAATAGCAAATATCTTGTTGTAGATCTGCTTGATTGAGGTGGCGGTGTTCAAAATTCTGCAATTGATGAGTTGTTGAAGGATGCGTGGATGCACAGCATGGAGGAACCACTCGGCAACAGTCAACATCTCTATAACTTCTATTTGTATGGCAAGGAGGGCAAAGCGAGATAGGAAGTCGTTGAACAATGATTTTCTTGGGTCATGTTGGAGATCTTTGCTTTCGCCATATCCTTGAAGTTGTGGGGGGAGAAGGTCATCATGAAAGCCTCTTTTATATTGGTGTAGGTCTTTTTTGCATTCGACACAGCTGCATCAGCCAGTTTCATGTGCCAGGCCTCTGTGAAGGCCCTTCCTCAGCCCTTGGACATCCTATTCAAGAGCATATACTGCTTGGCATTCTCAATGTACTGTGTATGAAGCAAGAAGTACACCTCCATAGCAAGGAGTCATCGCCTGGTGTCCTCTATGTTTCCACTAAACTCCTCGGAAAGTGCAGCTTTAATCTTGGGCATGTCATTATCTTCTTTGTCTGAATCTGGTTGGGTTTGTCTAACAGTACTGCTATAGTCCAGTGGCTGTGTTGCATCTCCAATAAAGAGCTCTTCCTTGTTGGATGGTGGGTCTATGACAATCAGTTCTGATTGTGGCAGTAGGGAAGGATCTACTGATGAGGTCGTGGAGTGTGAGCAAAGACCACCTAAGAAGCCTGGAGATCTGGATGGTGGTGGGGATGAACAGGTGGCTGGGTCAAGGAAGCAAGATGATCCTGGGATTCTTCTTGATGAAGACATTTTAAAAGATGAGGTAGAAGCACGTGTTGAGGTAACTTCTTCATCTGAGTCAGATTCTAGAAGGGCTGAGAGATTGATGTGGCGGATGGTTTCGACCTGGGGTGACTACCTCTGTAGTCATCATTTGAACCTTCAGTTGATGGTGGATTGCAAAGACGTGATGGTACTTTGCAGTTTAAGACCTTGATTCTTTGTTATGCCGACTAGGCATGTGTAACAAGTGACATGACCATGTTCCATTCCCTACTACAGATGATGTGGTCAAACATGTCTCTTTCACTACATATGCAGGCAGAACCTAGCCTAGAATGGAGAGTCCTAGTGCTCTAATGCCAGTGGAGATGTTCCTATGGTGAACTGCCCCAACAATGTCAATGTTCTGCAGACAGGCAATAGAAAGGGGTGCTGATAATCAAGAAGATCAGAAGTGCAATAGCAGAGATGACTTCCAACTTGAAGCATGTTAAGCATTGAGTAAAGCGAGTGGAACTGGTTGACCAGACACAGTATACATATTGTGTAGATCAAGGTTAGAGATACATGGGTGCTCAGAAGTGACTATATATAGGTTTAGAGGTAATTTAGGGGAGGCTTTTGAGAACCATAAATAGAAGGGCGGCTGACACTATCGAGAAAGGGAAGATGAGATTGGGAGATATAAGGCTGTGTGTGAGAGAACACAGCCGAAGAGAAATTGTCTATGGAATAACAAATGAGATAAAAAAAGAAGTGGAAGTTCACATCACTGCCTTGTGTAGCCATGATGGCAGTGGTCATAGCCTCTGCACTATCTAGAAGGTGGTGTCATCCAGTGCAGGTGTCCAGGCTTCACTGTCCCAAAGGAAAGTGCTGGAGTCAAACATCAGGTTGTCCCAGAGACTAGGGGAGAGTAGTGATATAGGTAGGGAAAAAAGTGGTGTCCCTTCAACAACCATAACAGAAACACCCTGACATTTATTATGGAAGCTACAATGATAAAAAATTTTAAATCTCCTAAGTGTTAATATTGTTCCCATTCATGCTTTCCATGTTAAATCATTTGTTCCAGCCTTATCTGGCTCTTGGTCAGCTTGCAAAATTAATGGGAAACAATATGCAATAGGCATTAGAGGTGAAGATATGTATTTGCCTTTACCATATGTGTCATGTTTTTATTTGTATATCCATATTATTTAAAAGATGAAAAGTGTGTCTTGAATGAGTTTAGAATACCCTTTAGGAAGGGTTAAGTGGTGGAAATAAGGGTTACATCCATATAATCAATTTACACATGTTATTGAGATATTCAAGCTACTAGTATAGCTTTTCAGAGCCAGAAAAGAACATATAATAACATTGTCAATGATTATCCTAGCCTTGTGAACTTGAGATATGTTTTTAATATATACAATGGCTATTTTGGAATATATTTACAAGCTCATATCTTGAGTCTATCAAAAATGTAATCATTTTTTAATTTTTTGCTCCTATTTACATACTGAATCTGTAGGACTCTTTCAGGCATGATGTAAGCATCAGGGATAGTGTATTATGGTACATACCTTATATATATATATATAACTATATATCACAGAAAAAGCAAAGGGGAAGCAGGAAAATATAGGAAAAATATATTGTATATTTGAAATATTCATTTCCCATTTTGAAATGGGAGCAGGAGTAGCTGGTTGATTTGACCTCTTTAAGTTGCTTGTGTAAGCATTTTAGAATGTTGCGGAAAAGGTCTAGGTTGGTGGAAGATAGAAAATTCTAATTAAGAAATGATGATGTTGATAAGCTGATACAAAGTGGCTGTATGGCACCCAAAGTGGATATATTATATCCAACAATTATTATGATTTGACCTGAGGACCTACCTTTTTCCATTCCATTCCCCTCTCCTGATGTAGGACTATTGGATGACCTCATGTTTGACTCCTTGGAGTCTACATGGGCAGAGTTCTTCTTCCTGGATAATCCCATAGATAGACCTTACCAAGACAACATTGCCTTCTAGGCTATGCTTGATCCCCTCTTCCTCTCACATCTCTCCTTATTCTGAATCTTCCCTTATGTGCCCCTAAGGGTGGTACTTATCTATCACAGATATTGCCTCCTTGGCTATGCTCTCTTTATATATAGCCCAGTATTTCCAATCTCCCCCATCTTTGATGCTGTTGTACTATAGCCTCACAGAGCTTCATATTCTCCTTATGGAAGATACTTACAATCAGCCCTAAGGCAGCCAAGTAGTATACAGTGGCTCAAAAAAGTGTCTCAATGTTGAGTGATTTTGAAGAGAGTGGAAGATTGTAGGAGAGCAAGAACAAATCAGGTAAAGTGCTTGCAGAATGGATAAAAGTACTTGCTCTTGGCATTCAGACGCCACTTTGGTCATGTGATTTGGTTGCCATGGGAGTGAGGTACAATCATTTTAAAATGACATGTCATTGGGACACTTATTTGACCTCAAATTACATTATGGATTTTAGTACTTTGTATGCCCTCCCTTTGCTTGTATCACTGCCTTAAGTCTTCTAGGCATACTCTCAATTAGTTTCTGACACTCCTCAACCTCTATCTTCCCCCACTCTGCCTCAATTCTCTCCTAGAGCTCCCAAACTCCTTTTGCTGGTCTTTCATAGCTATTGAGTCTTTTCTTGAGATGTTGCCAAAGGTGCTCAATGGGGTTGAGGTCTGGTAACTGTGCTGGGCAGTCCAGGAGCCTAATCCCTTGAGATTTGAACCAGTTTTGAGCCCTTTTGGAGGTGTGTTTAGGGTCATTATCCTAATGAATGATGGTGCTTTCCTCAGGAATCCCAGAATTCTCCATGCTAGGAAGCAGATTGTCCTCTAGAATGGACACATACTGCTCAGCATCCATCCTCCCCTCTACCTCTGCAAGTATCCCCACTCCATGCCAGCCCATACACCCCCAAACCATCAAGGAACCTCCTCCAAACTTCACTGTTCCCTGGATCTCCTTGTTCTGTAAAGGCTCACCTCCCTTTTTCCACACATACATCCTTCCATCTGACCCAATCCTGTTGATTTTTGTCTCATCTGACCAAACAACTCTGGTCCAGTCCTCCACAGTCCAGTTCTTGTACTTGAGAGCAAAGTCCAGCCTTCTCTTTCTATGCTTGGTAGACAAAAGAGGCTTCTTCTTCTTGACCACAGCCTTCAAAGATGCAGTCTTGAGAATATTGCAAGCAGTGTGGGTGGAGATGGGAGAGGAAAGGGCAGAGTTGATGAGATGGGTGGCTTGGACAGCATTATCAGCCTTTCCAATGGTAATACTAGAGACAATTTTTTTTTAATCAAGAGAAGAAAGCTTGGAAGGACATCCTAACTTGATATTCTCCATTTCTGGGAGGATCTTCCTGATGACTCTGGCCACAGTAGACTTCCCTAGACCAGTCTTGGATGCAATCTGTCTAGCAGAGAGGCCAGATTCAGAAAGAACAAGGATATTGGCTCTAATAGAGGTAGGAGTGGACTTCATGGTGTGGTGAGGTCAATTGAAGTGGGACACAGGGTATTTATATTGCTTGGAGTTATGTCACTTATATAATTACACAGCTTGGTAACATAGCAACCATCAAGAGCTGTCAAATACCTATGTTATATATGATATGATGATTGTCAAAGGCAGGGTGAAATAAGTGTCCCAATGACATGTCATTTTGAAATGATTGTACCTCACTCCCATGGCAACCAAATCACATGACCAAAGTGGCTTCTAAATGCCACGAGCAAGTACTTTTATCCATTCTGCAAGCACTTTACCTGATTCATTCTTGCTCTCCTACAACCTTCCACTCTCTTCAAAATCACTCAACATTGGGACACTTTTTTGAGCCACTGTAAATTCCTCAATTCAAAGGTCATAATGCACAAAACAGCAACATTGTCATTTGGTGGAGAATTCTCACTTGAGGCCATCATATGTTGTCAGCAGAATAACCAATGGGTCCGGCACAGGTTCAAAGCTCTCTTGGACTCTGGTGCCACCCATACGTTCATTGACTCAGACTATGTTACTCATCATGGAATACCTTATTTTAAACTGCAAAACTTGATAAAGGTACATAACACTGATGGATCCAAAGGTGCCATTGGCCAGATCCAACATGTGGTAATTTTAATTGTGGAAATAGCAGGACATTACAAAACCATAGACACTTATATTTCTACATTGGAAACCCATTGGATGATTATAGGATATGATTGGCTTTTCCACCATAATCCTAATATTGATTGGACAAACCAGACTATAGACTTCCTCCACTGCACTCAGTACTGTAAAATTATGGAACTAGGACCTAAAACCTACAATACAAACCAAACTCATTTATGTACCATAAAACCAGGACTGGAGAAAAAAGTACCCAAAACTTACCATGAGTTTCTAGATGTCTTTTCAGAACAAGAATCAACAAAAATGCCAGTATGAAAACCTTGGGACCATGCAGTGGATCTCAAGTTGGACTTCATCCTGAAGAAGGGTCAAGTTATTCCTCTATCAGATATGGAAATGGAAGAAGTCTATATATCTATAGATAAGAAACTCAAAAAGGATATATTAAACCTTCTAAATTCCCACAGATGTCACCTGTCTTCTTTATTCCAAAAAAGGATGGTAAAAAAAATATGATTATTGACTATAGATATTTAAATAAGGGTACCATCAAGAATTCCTATCCTCTATCCCTGATCCCACAATTAATCAATTGGCTGAAAAATGGTGATATGTTCACTGCCCTTGACTTATGTTGGGGATATAGCAACATGTGGATAAAGGAAGGAGACTAATGGAAAGGTGCCTTCATCACACCTATAGGGGCATATGAGCCCACTGTAATATATTTTGGAATAATGAACAACATACAGTATCTAATGACCTGTATGTGATAGTAATTATTTACATTGACAACTGCATGATATTTATGTCACAAAAATCAAAGGAGGAACATGAAAAGGTAGTAAAAGAGGTCCTTCGCTGCCTATGGGAGAATGATCTTTATATAAAACCCTCAAAGTGCCACTTTTCCCAAGACAAAGTAGAATTTCTCAGAATGGTAGTATCTAAAAAGGGAATAGAGATGCAAAAAGGAAAGTAGCTGGTGTCATGGATTGGCCCATACCTACTAGACTAAAGCAACTCCAGGGATTCCTCAGACTCTGTAATTATTATAGATGATTCATTTCAGGTTTCACCAAGGTTGCACACCCCCTGAATGACCTTACCAAGAAAGATGTTTGGTTCACATGAGGTTCCAATCAACAAGAAGCATTTGAAACCCTCAAAAACAAATTTACAACAGCTCCTCTACTCGTGTACCCAAATCAGGATCAAGAAGTACACATCAAAACCGATGCTTTGGACATCGCCATAGGAGCTGTGCTCTCCACTTTATGTAAAGATGGTAACTGGAGGCCTATCACCTTCATTTCACATTCCTTTAATAGCACAGAGTGCAATTACCCTATTTACAATAAAGAATTGCTTGCAATAATTCAGGCACTGGAAGAATGGCATTACTATCTAATAGGTCATGAAAGATTCAAAATCTGGACTGACCACAAGAATTTGGAATATTGGAAGAAGCCCCAAACCCTCAATGGTCATCAACCATGCTGACATGTGCTTCTTCAAGAATTTAATTATGTTTTTATCTATAAACCAGGATCAACCAATGAATACACAGACATGTTATCTCGTCATTCAGATCATGAAGACATAGTCCCAGATCATAACACAAATATTATGGTTCTTCCTCCTTCTCTCTTTATTAATTCTATTGTACTTTCTTTAGACTTTTTAACAGAATTAGAAATTGAATCTACTTCTCTCAGTATTGATGCCATTGACGAATTTCTTTTTGACCATAACATGAATATTTTCAAAAATAACAAAAACACAGTTTTCATACCTGAACCCTTACATACACATCTCATTACTTTATGCCACAACTCCCCTGTCACTGAATATGGTAGACATTCTAAAATTATTCATACACTCATGCAATACTTTTTGTGGCCTGGTGTCACAAAGGACATTAAAAATTACATAGATAGCTGCCAAATATGCATCCTCATGAAGAATAAGCAAAAAGCACTGGTAGGAAAAATCATGCCCCTTCCCACAGCCAAGCACTCATGGGAAGATCTCTGTAGATTTCATCACGGATTTATCCAAATCATGCTCATTTACAGCTATCTGTGTAATCATAGATTAATTCTCCAAAGAAGTTGTATTTATTCCCACTTATGACACATGTTCCTCTTTGGACTTAGCTATATTATTTCGCAACCATGTTTGATGTACACATGGACTATCTACCACACTCATTTCGGACAGAGGCCCACAATTCATATCCACTTTTATCAAGGAACTACATATGCAAACTCCTTGACATCTCACAAAAAAATTCCACAGCCTACCACCCTCAAACAGATGGCCAAATGGAGCACATCAATCAAGATCTAGAACAATATTTCTATGCTTACATCAGAAAAAGCAGGATCAATGGGCAAATTGGCTGAAAATGTCCCAATTCTCCCACAATAACACTGTAACCACAGCCACCGGTGAAATTTCTTTCAACATAACAAGAAACTATGCTCCTCACATGGATTTCAAAGGAAAATTAGCAGGCTTCATGGGAGAAATGGGCTGTTCTCACAAGGAAATAGAAGAAGTGTTGAAAGAGACAAGAGAAAAGATGATAAAAGCATCAGAAAAGAAGTGGTCAGATGTACCAGATTATTCTATTGGCCAACAGGTCTGGCTATCCGCCGACAAACTCAACCTTCCCTATATGGCAAAAAAGCTTATCTAAAAATGAATCAGACCTTATGAGATTACCAAGGTCCTCCCAAATGCCATAACCTTGAAACTTCCCAAAACCGTCCATATCCATCTCATAGTTAACATCTCACACATAAAACCTTATTGGGAAACTTTACCAGGACAGCCCAAAGTCCATTCTGATATGATTGAAGTAGATCAGGAAGGGAAAGAACAATACAAGGTTGAATACATCACCATGTCCTAAATAAAAGGAAGAAGACTGGAGTATCTAGTGCACTGGAGTGGATATGATGAAACAGAGAGGATATGGGAATCAGCCAACATTATCCATACTGCACCAAATGCTGTCACTGAATTCCACAAGAAAAATCCCTCCACCCCTAGAAAGCTCCATGGCTTAACCACAGCCTCCTTCCAATCACTATTCTTTCCTTTCAAAAACGTCACTGCCTCTGAATTAACCATAACTCACCTAGAATTTGAGTCTTAAAAAAGAGGTAGTGTTATAATATGAATATTAATATTTTCAAAACTTTTTATTACATTCACTTTCTTTAAGCAATCACATGACCAGTGCACATGATCATGAGAAGCATTACATGACCAAGGTCTAGACCAAGTCATATGACATGCCTCATGTATTTAATCTCTGCCAATTTCACACCTTATCTATTCCTACAATCATTATCATCTATCTATTCATATGGACACTTTTTTACTCTATCCTATTATAGTAATACCTCTCATGCACAGCCTGGTCCATGCACACCTTTGTAATATACATAGAATGATCACACTAATCTCCAATAACAAAAGCTTAACTATTAGCAAATCTGATGGGCACAGTATCTACATTATAACATGTTTCAATTTCAAATGGCTTCATAAGGTAGGCACCACTATGGGAAAAGCAGATGCTTTATCCCAACATGAAGACCATGCTATTGGAACCAAGCATGATAATACCAGAGTGCTAGTCATTCCACAAGAACAAATTAGTATTACAGAAGTTCACATCACTACAGATTCTAATCTCATCATTGACAAAATCAGAAATGCCATACATCTATTCAAAGAATCTGACATCACTATTTTATATAACAAGTACAATATTGACACACAAGAAGATGAACTTGTTCATGACAATGAAGAAAAGATCTACATACCTGATGATTAAGAATTACAAATGGAGATCATCAGATTGCATTATGACACTCCAGTTGTGTTACAGACTATATTATTCTGGTCAACTCATTTCGCTTACTTCACTCAAACACTTAACACGCTGACTTCTCTGCAGGCAAAAGCAATGGAAACAACAAACAATGGGCTTCCCCAGACTTTTGCTTTGCCTCCCATGGTTAGAACACTATAAGCTAGAGGAATAATTACCTCCTAGATGAAGCAGTATCTAGGTCTACTAGATATGAGTCAGTTGAGTACTTAGTGTAGCTAAGTGCATGGATTGTTCGCCAATCCCCAACAAACGTTGAAGAATTGGAATTGATTTGATTCAACTGTGGTCTGGTTAGTAAGGTGTTAGTAGTGTAAACACATACAAACAAGTGTAAACTAATGTAAACACATCTAAATATATGTGCTAGTCAACACTATCAAGTTGCTAGACTTTGTTAGAAAGAGTTAGAGGTCAAATGAGTCAATTGCTATAAAAGGCAATGACTTTGTGGCTGGTAATCCACAGATATGCTGGATTGTTGAGATGTTGAGATGTTCCAGATAATGCTGGAATGGGTTCACACTTCACTTAGTTCACTCAGATAGGTTATAGTAACACAATCTTATTGTTTCACTAAGGAGAGTGCAATTCAGGGCTTTGTTTGGCTGTACTGTCACTTATCCCTTTAGGTGGGCAGTCAGCTGAGTAGCAGAAATGTATGGGTTCTAGTAGTATTATATTATTGGGGATCTGTTCCCTTTTGTTGCCCTATTTAGGGTTTTCTCCCAAAAGGTGTCCTATATTACTTGTGCACTAGTGGCTACAAGTATTTTTACTCCTAATAATATAACTAGCTGTCCAGCCAATGGAGATGGTCCTGCTCAAGGTCCTCTGAGGGTTGCCTGTGAGGGGAACTCCAAGTGGGGTGAGAATAATTCTCCTTAAGAGAATTTCTCTGGTTGAGATAAAATCTTTGAGGATAAATCTCAGTGAGGGTAAACCTGAGGGTATAACCTGCTCTCTTAGTGGCCTGAAGGGCTCTCCTTTTATAGATAAATACAGGGGCTTGGCTGCTTACAAATGCCAAGGGATTGCTTTATAATGCCAAGAGATTCCTTACAAATGCCAAGCTCATGCTGACTGATACATGGAAATGCTATGAAATACCATAGAATCTCATGGAACTCCATGGAATTACATGGAATGCTGGTCATGTGATGCAGGGCTATGTAGGATATGATCACATGATTGTTTCCATCTCTTGCACTTAGCTATGTATGTAGTATTTACAAGGTTAAATATCTAGTTTAGTCATGTACTTGTAGATAGTAATAGGGCTATATGTAGGAGAAAATCATTAATATCTCCTTGGGCTTTTGGTTAAATATTCTGAAAATTGGAAGAGTAGTAGGTCATACTAAGGGTCATTAGGCCCTAGAATATCAAAAG
>JBBPSM010000091.1:0-12607 GCA_038093595.1 Butyriboletus regius
GGTTGATACTGTCTCGCAGCCGTGCCGCCACGAGCCCGAACGGTCGTATCCAGCAAGTTACCTTGTTCGTCAACCCCGACCTCCTGGAGACGTTTCGTGACCTCTTCCATGTACTTGCCGAAATCGGCAGGCATCGCAGCTTGTCGACGATGAATCTCGTGCCTCTCAGCCCACTCCCCATACACCCTACTGTACCGCGGCGAGTCATCTCCATCCCGATCCTCTTGACCTTTGATGCTCCTCACCTCCGTCACACCATCGTATGCGAACATCTCCGTTGCCATCGCTGTTCCGTAATCGTGGGTCACGGCGTCAAAGTCGTCAGGCAGGATCTGTACGGTCGTCGGTGCGCGCGGATGTCGGCGTGGCGGCGGTGGCACAGGAACGATATCATACGACGAATCTTTGTTTCCGTTGACAAAGGCGACGCCAGTCCCATCGATGGGCAAGATCGGGTGATCAGCGCGGTTCACTGGTGTTGGAGGCCTCCATGTGCCAGATCGGGGCTCACCACTGTTGCTTTTTCCCTCCCTATAACGCATCTTGCCTGGACACGCTTCGAGTTTTGGGGGGGGGGGGGGGGGGTAGCGATCTGATCTTACGAGAAGAAAAAAGAAAAGGTTGAGTGTCGATGGGCAAAGGCCGTGTCGCTGCCCGTCTCCCTCTACTCGGTTTTTTGGGGACGGGTGGAGAAGCGTGAGCAAGCGACCAGCCTGGCTACGGACCTCACGTCGAGTTCCTTTATGACAGGAAAATGCCCCAAACACGAGGCTGCGAGGCACTTTAGATAATCTGTGCCACTCCATCTAATCACTCGCTGGCAAAAATGCCTTTTGCACGTGTATGTGTGAGATGATGGGTGCGGCATCACTTGCATACCAGCTTTTCGGGATCGGTTGCGGTCATGGATCGGACAAGACGCGTGTTCATTAACATTAATTGAAAGGGATGATGGTACGTGGTATAGGTGAGGGTGGGTTTTTTTCACAGATTCTGATGACAAGTTAGAACGTCTACTACTTTATCCGAGCGACGTCGTGTTTCCGAGTCTCTCGTTCTTGCCCGTCTGGAGCGGTGTGAAGAACGTACGCTCAGTTTCTGAGGGAAATGCTACACTTGAACGCTGCATTGCGCCATCGTAGTCCTGGTTGTTATGAGTGGGCCGTACTCTCGTAGTACAAGTGGCCATTCCAAGGTTTCGACTCAACGCAACACACGGCGTGGAACATGTCAAGCAAAATCCACATCCAGCGTGCAGAGGCTTGATCATAAACAACATCCCCCACTGCTTTTGCGGACCATCGGACCACCGCCAATCTCGTCCACACGTCGAGACGCAGCCGGGGTGCCGCTATGAACACTCACACTGGCCATCCCATTCATGAATCATGGGATGGTGGTTCCCTACTACGAGCACCGTAAATCCATCGCGGTTGGTCATGCGGAGCGCCGAAAAGTGTTTCGGGCCTCCGCCACCCCGTACGCTTCTCCCAGCGTTGTACTGTCGCGTTCGAAGAATCTTTTGATTACTCCCGTGGCGCTCAGCGTGAGCAATGAGCATGAATACGCCAGTTCAGTCGTCGATGCGATTTGCCGTTGTGATTTATATGAGTCGGGCCTGCAAACTCACGAGCTCCATTTTGGAACCACGGGAGTCGAGGAAGGCGTGATCAAGCACCGAATGAAAACTATGCGCATCGAATGAATCTGTAACAAGCTCGTATCAGGGTATCCGTGGGTATACCTGTCGCGATAATCGGCGTGACGTAATCCATCTCAAAAGACTCAGACCTTCAGTCGCTTCACTTCCCATCGAACTTCGTTCCCCTCCCTCGAGAGCACAATGACTCTCCCCCCAGCATCCTCCCAATGATCCAGTCGCCGTAGCTTTGTGCACTTGTTGCCGAGCACCCCAGCAACCTTGTCGTTCTTCCGTACCCTGCTGAGTTCGGATGGAGATAGTGATATGGGAGAGGAGGTCGCGAGCGTGGCGAGCGTCAGCGTTGAGACTTCGTAAAAGAACTTGACCCCGATCAACGTCGTCAGTTCTGTGAGCGGGGCCAGGATTGCCGCCCATTCGGTCACGTTGGTCGCGACGCCCAACCCCGCGTGTAGAGCGGCTGCGGCCCTGCTCGACGACAGGTCGTTGCGCCGCACCGTGTGTGACTGCGACACCTGCTCTGGACCCTCATGCGTATGTTTATGCTTGTTCACGTCCAACCAGGTAAGCCTAGGCACACACTCGACGAGTCGTTTGATATCGTCCAGGTCATGCCACCCAGCAAGTTCAACGCGTCTCACCGAGCCTCCGCACTGTTTGAGACTGGCGAGGAACGGGCTGTCCCTGTCTGATCCGGAAAGCGTGATCCCTTTGAGGACCTCCAACGGACGCGGGGAGTCGGTGGGGCTGTTCAAGATTGCGGTCGCGGTCATCTTGCCGCACCTTAGCTCACGCAGTCTGGGGAGCGCGTTAGGGGAGAGGACGAGTATGGGTGCGGTCCCGCTCCCACTGGCAGTTCCGCTTGTGGACGTGGATCTGTCGAGAGGAAGGTCAAGGTGCAGGACCTCAAGGTTGGAATGGGCGGCGAGAAAGACAGAAGCAGATTCGAGGCTGTGAGCGGAGGAGCAGCGGAGATTGGAGAGAGAGAGAGAACGCAGAGCGGGCCAACGGGAGCAAAGAAAGAAGTCGTCTGCTGCCGGAAGATGTTGGCCTTGTCCACGCCGGTGCACGTATCCAATGTCCAGAGACTGGTGGATGGACGATCAGATGGTGCACGTCGGACCGAGACCTGGCTTACTTCAAGATTGGGGCAGCTCGTGAGCATGCCTGATATACGCGCCAGCGCTGGCGTTTTCGTGGACCCGAACGTGTGTTTGGTGGCGCGAATCGCCACGGTTCTCAAATCGGGTAACTAACATGACACTCAGGGGAAAAGAATGCTGTGTATATGACTCGACTTACCACGGGGACAGACTTGGGATTGGCTGGTTTGGCCGTGTCGAGGGTACTCGGCAAAAATACAAGGTTGTCACTGACGGTGAGTTGAGAGAGCGTCTGACGTCTCATCAGTGTCGCCCAGACATTGTCTATGGATATTGTCGAATGGTTACAAGACCACTGGAACGATTGAAGCGCGGTCATTTTGTTTAGCGCGGAGATCAACAGCTTTTCTTGTTTCGAATGTAGCACGAGCTCGTCGTCCGACGATTCCAGATCTGTGTCCGTCTTCATGATATCTGTGGGAAGAACAAGCGGTTTCGGGGACCGCTCGTCAATGATCTCGAGTGTGCGGACATTGCGCGCGAGTGCGCGGTTGACGATGAGGTGATTCCAGAGGCTGAGGGAGCTAGCCTTGGCACATATGACACGATAATCATAATGCCTGGGGAAAATCACGGCGTGCAGACGATGGCACGAGAGCGCGAGGGCAAACAGGTCGCGCTTCGAGTCGACGTGAAACACGATTGCGTCGAGTATTTCCGTGGGCTGGCGCGTGAGGGTGCGACGGGACGGAGAAAGCCCGACAAAGGGTTCGACGATGGTAAGGAGGTGTAGGGAGAGTTTGTGCTCGTCCGGAGTGAGTCTGTACTGACACCCACCGATCCGGGAAGCGAGCGAACCAAGGAGCTTGCGGAGAGCGTTTATGGCTTGGAAGGGGTCAGTGCGGTCATAAGAGAGCGTGTTGGTGTCGATGAGCGGTGGTCGTCGAAAAGGATGTTTGGCGGTGGACGGGGAGGACTTTCTTGGCTTGGTCGGGGGTGCCATCAACGTAGGGACTTGAGAAGCGCGCTCCTCTATATCCTATCACGTGACCGTATCCGGTTGACTACCCTCTGAATGATGGCAACAAACAGTAGCGATAACTTGCACAAAACTCACCGTACACTGCCAATCCTCCGAGGGGAGACACACAGGCACAGAATTCACAAGTATCATACAAAAGCACCACGTACGAATACAACCCAGAGGGCAGGAGGAACTCAGGGCTCTACACCCTTGAAATACACTCGCCTCACCCACCGTCGTCTGCGCGTCACCCACCCATCACACGTGCGTGCGTCCGGTCGGGGATGTGTCCACATGTCTGTGGTGTACGTCCAACCGTCTGTGTCGTACGTTCGATTGGAAGCGGTCAGCGTAGGGAAACGAGGAGAGGCATTAGAGACGAGAGAAAAACAACAATCAAGATCCGCACCTTCATCCGCACCCACGCAGACACTCGCACTCGGAGCAGCACAATGACCTTCCACAGCCCACGCAGCGCTCAGATCGGGTCGCCAACCTTCCGTCTTAACGAACGCCCAGCCGGAGGAAAGCGAAAACGTCAGGTTGCTGCTGTGCAAGGACGGCGTGAATACCCCAACACACACGAGGAGCGGGAAACTGGACCGAAAACGACAACGCAAACGCACCTAACTTCTCCACCGACGCCGCTCCATCCGTCTCTGCCCCTCGTCCATCCCACCCGTTCATTTGGCTTCAAGTTTGGCTTGGACCACGTCCCTCCTATCTCCATCCCTTTCGCACCATCTCCGACCCCCGTCATTGTCCCCGTTGTCGCAGTCGACGTCGACGTCGTCGACGCTGCATCATCCTCCCCGCCCTCTTCTTCCTCGTCCCGTACAAATGTCACCACAGATTTGCGCCGCCTCCCCTCACTCGCATCCTGGATCCACCGCTCGTTCTCCCACAACTCAACGTGGGCGAGTGGGGCATGCCAAACGGTGTCGTCGAGTTTGTCATTGTCAATTAGTTGGCGAAGGAAGAGGTAGATGTCGCGGGGAGTGAGTGTGAGGGTAAATGTATGTGTGCGGGGGGGTGGGCAGAGGTCACAAAAACGATGTGCGACAATGGGGAGAAGGGAGAGGGGATTGGGCAGGCGAGGGATGCAAATGGAGAGTTGGAACGAGAGGCCAGGACCGGTGCCAGATAAGGCGGTCGATGCAACAGAGCGCGAGGCCCTGATGCGGGGATGGAGAACGCCTACACTCCCTGTGCCAACAAGGAAGAAGAGAAGGCGGAGGGGGAGGAGATCGGTCATGAGGATCAGGATGAAGAGGAGGAAGGTGACGAGTGTGACAATGAGGATGGGGTGGTGTGGTTGGGTGGTAAGCTGAGTGGCGGGTGGGCTTGGCGGGTCAGAGGTACGTCGAGGGGGTTTGGGTGTGGGGTGTGAGGTGGGGTCGTGGGATGGTGGAGTGGAAGTGGGCACGGAGAACCTGAAAGCGGGTTTAGGCGGGGATGGGATCGACGAGGGTGGTGTCTGAGGGGCTACTAGCAAAGGCAGAAGGGGGACGATGGCGTCGTGCGCGTCCGAACTGGAGCATGTGAGATTAGATGAGGGATAGATGACTGCACTCACAAGGCACCCATGAGATTCTGGATGGCTTGTATGTTGGCCTGCCAGTCGGCTGTCCCTTCGCCAGCGTTGATCGGGACTGGCTGAGCACCCGGATCAGGGTAATAGCAAAGCATGACGCCGAGTAACAAGATATGAGGGATCAACAGCGCCATCCTCGGAAAGTAGCCTATCCTTGGGTAAATATCCACGCGCGAAGATGGAGAGGACAAGAGACACACAAAAGAAGCCATAGGCAGCAAGCCAAACGGTGGTGCGTTTCCAGCCCTTTTTCCACAGGATAATTTCCTCGATACGGTCCTGCAGCCAGAAGACAGGACCGACCTTGGACACGAAGCGACGAAAGTTGGTGGTCATGATGGGCACCGAGAGGGGGTCACGAGTGCTGAGGAGGGTGTGGGACGCTGTGCGTGGATTCGGGGTCGCAATGGCGGAAGCGATGGTGCTGGTGGCGGGCGAGACAGAGTTCGGGATGGACGCGGAGAGGAGCATCTGCGGGACGAGCGCGAGGGCGGATTTGGCGGGGGAGAGCGGCTCGGAGGGGGTGCGCCACGGCGAGGACGACGTGCAGGTGGTGTCGGGCAGCGACGTGAAGATTTTTGTGGCGGGTTCCAACGAAGATGGCTTGAGCCGAACAGCGTCGGCGGGGATCTCGACGTACTCAAACGTCGCCATCGTCGTCGAGCACAGCGAGCTCAATGTTTGTATTGGTAGTGATTGTAAAGTGAATCAGCCAATTTATTGCACCGCCACACATTCTCGCCATCGACGACGACGACGACGAAACAGTCTTGGACGTCGTGTTGCACGATGTCCACGCTCTCTCTGCGTCCCCTCGTCCCCACATTCCTCCCGTCTCTCAACGCCCTCCTCGCCGCCCTCGCCCTCCCCTTCACACTCGACCACCCAACCGACCTCACCCCCTCCCTTCTCCTCGCCATCTTCGAATCCCTCATCAACGCCCGTCTCCCCATCCCCCCCTCTGTCCGCCAGTCCCGCACCCGAGAGGCCAAATCCCGTGCCATGCTCGTCCTCCTGGGAGTCCTCGAGTGTGACGTCCTTCGTGGCGGTACCGCAGCCACTGACGCCGATGCAGAACACTCCATTGCAATCTCCAACGTAGACGATTCAGTGCTGGGCGGGGCGGGGGGTGTCAGCGTCGACGGTTGGGTCGATGAAATCGGTCTTGGCGAGGTCGATCCTGAACGACTCGCCGATGGGGGTTGGGAAGAGACCATCTTTGTCGGTGAACTTCTTTGCTGGCTCGCCCGTCGAAAGGGGATCTTGCCTCGTACCAAGTCCTCCTCGCATGCACACTCGTTGTATTCGAACCATCACTCGTATGGCATCGAGGAGGGCGATGGCGATACGGCCCACTTTTCCACCTCCCTCCTGCTCCGGCCCTCGACCGCTCAGACGTCGCGGTCACCTCGACCCCCTTCCCCTTCCCTGTCCATCGACAACTCAGACCCTAATGCCGACTTTTCTACACTCTCGCACATCACAGACGTCCCCCGCCACCCCCTCGTTCACTCCCCCGAACCGTCCCTCTCCGCGTCCGCTACGACAGGCACAGACCTCTCCATCCGCGCGCGAAGCGTCTCCTCCCACACCAGCGTGTCCAACGCATACGACGATCTGGACGAGTTCGAGGGGGCGTCGCAGGATACAGTGCAGATGTACGACCCCCTTCAGATGATGCAAGACGCGGAGGAGGACGACGATCGACCGCCTACGTTCCGCCCGCGGTGTATACACGAGATGGAGGACCCCTCGTATATTCAAGCACTTGCAGGATCTTCCTCGTCCTTCGATCCGGTCATGTCCCATGAGCACGTTTCGGAGGACGAGGAGGACGACCCATCCAGAGACGAAGATGACGATGCAGACGAACAGGACAACGACGATCTTTACGCACCCCCAACTCCAACCCCCCGACGCGTCCGTCTAACCGGATGGATCGACTCCGTCGACGTCGCTACCGAACTCAGCCAATATGCTGCCTCCCGCTCCCACTCTCGGTCACGCGCGTTCAATACAAGCGCAGGTGTAGGTCCGGCGCCACTGTCTCAACCGCATTCCTACAAACACGCGCGCACAGGCGAGCTCTCCAAGTCGACGTCGCGTCCGAAAACAGAGGTATCCCCTCTCCCACGTCCGGTTTCGGGTACATCACGCACACCGCGTCGTACATCCCCACCATCTCCATCCCCGTCGCCACCCCTATCGCCACTTCCATCCACCTCGTCAAAACACCCACACCCGCGTTTGCCTTCAAGTCCCCCGCCCTCCCCACCTTCCCCCACACACTCGGATCCAGCCTTTGACATCTCCTTCTCCACTCTCAACAATACGAGCACACCTGCGAAACCCCGTCCGCCACGGCGTCTCCAGTTCCAGAAGACGCCACGGCACGAGACCGACACGCACGTTGGGGTGGATAGAAGCAGAAGCGGGGGAAGCTTTGGGACAGGGACAGGACGTCCCCCTCCTCATCGTCGCGATCGTTCCCCCTCCTACACACCCTCCCCACCCTCGTTTTCCACGCCCGGCAGCTTACGAAACGGTGGCCCTGGCGGTAGTACCTCGGGCACGAACACGGGCACAAGGGCCGGCTCAACGGGGTCCTCTGGGGCAAAGACACGCCTGGGTACCCCTGCTCAGAGGGGCACGTCCCCCGCTCTGCCGCCATCGCGCACAAAGGGGACATCGCCACCCGGGGTTGCGCTGGCTGGCTCGACGGCGACGACGAATACGCTCCTGAACGAACGGGCCCGGTTGTTGACGGAGCTGGCGGCGCTCAAACGTGTGCGTGCTGCGAGTGGTGCGGGGACCACTGGCGGTGGAGTTGCCAGTCACCGTGTTGGTGTTGGCGTATAATCTGAAGTCGTTCCGAGTCCGTATCATGATCATGTTTTCTTTTTCCTCGTCTTCATTGAGATGGACATCACTGGCAAGACCTTGTTTTTTTATGATATGATGATCAGCCTCATCCCCCAATGACAACCATCCTGTACCATGAAACTATTGCAAGTTATACAATAGTCACTGCTGGTGAAATCATACGCACACCAGTGTTGAAACACGCATGAAGAAGTGATCAAGGATATGTCACATCGTCAATAAACAGTGAAACGTGCAAAGTGCTCTACCTGCAACGGTCAAAAGTCCCCTCCCATCTCGGGTCGATTCATGAAATATCTCATGACTGTACAAGTCCCTTGTGCATTTTATGCCACCAGCCGACACCCCCTCTCAAAGCATCCATGACCTCTCCCACATCCTCGTCCTCGTCCTCCCGTGTACCCCCGTCAACGTCGAGCGACGCAATCGCTCGCCGCTTCTGCGCAACGCGCGTTTGGTACCCAGCTGGCGTCGCGCACATGAGATGAATCGCATGTTCGAGTTTCTTGGCAGCGTCTGCGAGAACGAGCGTCCTGCGGCGAGAATCGTGTGTCAGCAGCGTCCACACATGCAGGTCATACGGCGCGCGTTATAGGGCACTTACCTGCCTTCCATGCTCGTCGGGGCACCTCCGATGATACGCCAGGCGGTATTACCCGTGGAGTCTGCGTCGAGGGGGAAGACCCGATGGAAGGATTTGCGAAGCGCGTCGAATGCGCTCGTGCGTGTTTCGAGCTGGGTATGTGGGTACGCGCGGTTGAGCGAGTGTGGTGCCAAAAACGGGAGCGATAACGCACAGGAACTTTGCGCGAAAAGCTCGCTTCCACTTCCATTTTTACCTCGGGAATCTCCATGTCCATGTCCACTGCAGGGGAAGCGTCGTCGACACAGGGTAACAAATGGGAGATCGGGATCGGTTAGACTTACTTTGGTCGTCTGCGGCGTCGTTGGGTGGGGTGGGTTCTTGCTTCATCCGGACTTCAAGGATCTCAATATCGTTCTCACTTTCCTCGTCATTCTTTGCGTGGCGATTCTCAACTGGTGGGGACTGCCGACCGCGATCGTAGTCATTTCCTTTCACAACACGGTCATGACTCTCGTCAGGCACTTTGAATGGGATTTTGAACGGGGTCTTGAACGGCTTCCTCAAACTGTTTGCTGAACTATGTGGTCGTGTGACTGGCCCAGTTCTCGGTGAGCCACGACGACAGAGAAGGGGGTGCAAGGCGAGTAAAAGGCTTACCGAGTGGAGGAGGCATGCTCGCACGAGCGCCGGTACTCGTACTCGTTTTGACACTGTTAGTCGAGATGGTGCCCTTCGTGGTCCGATCCTCCATCTTGGCCCTCTTCGAGTTTGGCAACCCCAATTTACCGTGTCCGTGTGCGTTGGGTCGTTTGAATCCCTGAACCGGCGCCGAGTCGAGACAGTCCCAGAGCGTCATTTGACCTGGCTTGGGGGCATTCGCACCCGCGCCCGCCGACACAGGCGCGTGTTGTTGTTGCTGGGGTTTTCGCCGCTCGGAATCCTCATCGTCCTCGTACCCAGCATTCCAAGCCGACTTTGAGATGACCGCAGCGGCATATTCTTCGTCGGAAAGGTTCGTTTTCTGCTGTCGCGTCTTGTCGGGGTATTTGCACACCTGTAAAGTGTACGTCATAAATTGGAACCTTTGTCAGCCCCGGACGTGACCACCGATGCGCAAACCACGTACGTCGCACATCTTGTCGCAAATGCTCTCCATGACATCGTCGTCCGTCGTATCGATAATCTCGCCAAAGTACCTACATATAGACTTGAGACACATCTCAATACACATTTCACACAAGATCGGTAGAGGGAGCACTTACAACATGTCGGCATGTCGTGGCATTCTCTGCAAAACTGACAAGCTGCGAGGCAATGGATACAATTGCCGGAAACCAAAGGTAGATGGCATCAGTGAACGTACCGCTCCTAGACTATCAATTGACCGTTGACTGGGCTCAGGTCTGTTCTTGGAAGAGGCTGTATCTTGTCGTCTGGCGTGCGTACTGGACACCAACTTTCGAAGACGGAGGGCGTCCTCGCGTGCTAATACTAGTGTGAGCAGATAACAAATACCGTGATAGTTATATCTTACAGTAGTAGAGTATACAGCGGGAGGGCTTATAGTGAAGCAGTCAAGCCAGCACATGAGAAAACACGACACAACTCACCGATCCATCTCGACCTGCTCGACCTATCGCAGCGGGTTAACTCGGAAATGACACTCAAGGACAACCAACCAGTTTCTTGGTAATACCCTAGGATTCGTTAGATACCGGCAACTACTTCCTGTACACTCATTCACCTTCCATACTCTTCGGGATATCATAGTGAATAATGTATCTAAGCCAGTCAGTACAAGTCCACTGAAAACAGAGGGGATCGAGACGCATACCGAACGTCGCTCTTGTCGATTCCCATTCCGAAAGCGATCGTTGCGCAAACCTAACGAAAAGAATGTGAGCCGCTTCAAAAGCGGAGTAGCCGATAAAATGGCTCACCACATCGACACCACCCTCACCGGTCCCTCCGATTTCCCATTCCTTCAGTGTCTTGCTCAAAGTTTTCGGGCTGTTTGCCACCACCAACGTCAACACCGACATCTGCGCTCAAAGTGCTTATTTCCTCACTTGATCCCTCCGTGATATGGTCGAGCATTCAAACCCTTCCCACGAAGATAGTTCGAGAGTTCATCGCACATCTCCCGTTTCCGACAATAGATGATGCCTGAGGAAGGGCGGTTACGACGTCGATGCAAGGCCTCGATGAATTCCAAGATATCTTGCATCAGACTGTGTGTCTCCGGCGCCGACTTGTATCGCACCTAACGAACCCGTCGTTGTCGACTGAAAAGAACGGATAAAATGGATACACACTTCATAGAAGAGGTTTGTACGATTGAAAGGATGAACAGCTGTAAAGAGTTTGTCTTCTACCATCTTGAGACTTCGAATGATATCTCGCTGAACACTGACAGAAGGTAAGTGTGCGAAAGACAATTCAACAGGTTCCAGATCACTTTTTGGTGGCAGTCGCCGTCAAAGCCATGATCGGGACACCCGGAAAACGTTCGCGGAAGGAACCGAGTTTACGATACTCCTCCCTGAAGTCGTGGCCCCACTCCTATTGCTTGTTAAATAGCAGAGTGATAAGATCTACGGAAGTCAAGCTCACGGAAATACAATGTGCCTGGTGGGACGTATATATCAGTTCAACCATGCTCCGCGAGAATCGTACCTCATCAATGACAAGCCTACTCAGTTGACCATTGCTATAAACGCTGGCGAGCGCGCCCATGAAGTCTTGCTTACAAAGCTTTTCGGGAGTCGCTGAGAGGGTCATGTCAAGCGTGCTATCGTGCAAAGCAACAAATACACCAACTGTAAAAAAGGCAATTTTTTGGTCGCTTCGATGATAGGTCGCTCATAATCTAGGGGATATCATCCACTCCACCGCACAAAATACGTGAATGTAGATATAGATACCTCGCTTTTCTCTCCCTTGGTTGTTTCAGACGTCAGCGAGACCGCAGATATACCTTTGCGACGAAGGTTGGTTACTTCTACAGAGAAGTCAGTAGAAAACCAGACAGGAAGTGAAATATGGCTACGATTCTTCATGAGAGCTGCTCGACACGTGAGTCAACCGAGAAGACATGAATACCATGACTCTCACCGAGGAGAGGGGAAACGATAATCGAGATGCCACACTAGTACACAAACGTTAGCCGTTGTCCTCGAAACACTATGGAGTGACTCACGTCCTCGGCGATAGCTGGGACTTGAAAGCAAAGACTCTGTCGAATCCAGGTACATGAGGCAATCAGTTCGCGTCTATTGGAAACTAACCTTTCCCATGCCCGTCGGTGCGAGAACGAAGACGTCTGCGCCTAAGAGGCGCATTCATCCAGGTTCGGCCCATGGTATTTGTAACATGCTCACCTGAGATAGCAGCCTGTATAATTTCCTTCTGTTTCCCTTTGTATCCCGAGAACCCGAATTCTGATTTGATGTTAATAGGTATAGTAGTAGAAACGCGCATGATGGGTGATACGCACTTTCGGTCAATACTCTAAAACGCGTGATGGATGTGTGAGAAACGAGGGAGGAAGATATATCGACGGACCTATTACACTTCGTCATCAGCTTTAACACTGTCGAACTTGGCTCGGATTGCTCGTCCCCATCCTCCCTTCCACGCGTCGGTGAACTCGCTGGGACGAGAACGACAGCAGCGTCAGTATGGGGTTGCTCCTCGTCGATGTTATCCAGTACGTCATTATCGCTTTCTCCTTCTTCAAAAAGTTCTGGATCATCAA
>JBBPSM010000092.1:0-25865 GCA_038093595.1 Butyriboletus regius
AGCATTTCTGATCTATCACAAGTATGTTGTCTCTAGCTACTAGTATCTTTTGACCTTATCAGCACTCACTTCTGGACAGACTATCATTGCAAATGTTGTTGAACTCATATCTGTTGGAGACTGCAAGTTTATGCTGTTCAGCCCCAATCTGAGGTGCCAACATGGTAACGCAGTCGTTATCTATTTCAAACTTTTTTCATAACTCATCATAGTTCCCCTTTCATTTTGACACTCGTGCTACATTGCGTCATAGCATTGCCTGAGCACACAATACCTTTTCGAACCCTTTGCCCTTGTCATACTGTATATCGGAGAGCTCACTCATTATCACAGCACCTCAGTCCATTGCTTATTGTGCACGGCAACTGAGGTGAGCTAACATTACTATACTATCTACCTACTCAAACTAAATCATATGTAGTTGATCTCTTCGATAGTCATCGCGCACCATCCATTCTTTTAGCCTTTAGGTTATTGAGCCCTGCGTTCATCTCTGCATTTGACCCTCCAAGTCCGTCATCGATATGACCACCTCCATTCCAATAACCACTGATATGCTCCCCAGCAACATCCCCAAACTCAATGTGAGGGGAACCAACTGGGTGATTGTTATGTTGACTCGGCACACGTGACAAGTGACATGACCGTGTTTCATTCCCTACCACAGGCGATGTGGTCAAACACGTCTCTTCCTCTATATGGGCAGAACCTAGCCTAGGGTGGAGTGCCCTAGCGCTCTAATGCCAGAGGGAATGCTCTTGTGGTGAACTGCCCTGACAATGTCGGCATTCTACAGACAAGCAGCAGAAAGGGGTGCTGATGATCAAGAAGATCAGAAGCGCAACGGCGGAGATGACTTCCAGCTCTTAGAGTGATCGAGAGCAAAGCGAGCAGAACGTGATGACCAATACATGGTAGATTGTGTAGATCAAGGTTAGAGTTACATGAAATAGAAGCCTCTCTATATATAGGGTTTTAGATAGTTTAGGGGAGGCTTCCTGAGACCATAAATAGGCATACGGTAATTGGCCAAGATGGGATCAGGGAAATTGGAAATACGAGGCTATGCACGAGAGAGCATAGCCGAGAAGGAATGGTCCGAAGGAAATACAAATAAGAAAGGAGAGATCCGCACCACTGCCTTTGCGCAGCCATGATGGCAGTGGTCATAGCCTCACACTGCCTAGAAGGCAGTGTCGTCCAGTGCCGGAGAGGGGAGATTGCCATTCCAAAGGAGATCACCGGAGTCGAAGAGTAGGTCGTCCCAGAGACCCGGGGTGAGGGGTGGAGTGGGTAGGAAAAAAGGTAATACCCCCTCACTATCCGTAACATTATCCTCCTCGTAGTCTTGAAGTTCCACCTCAAGAGCTTCTATCTCCATCGTTGACGAGGTAGTCAGAGAGATCTCATGCGTTGTCTGGTAGGTCATTTCGAAGGCAGACCTGCCAGGAGTGTCTGAGTCGTTGGCAAGTAGTACAGCGTCATTGAGGGCAATGATACTGTGGATGTCTGGGGGCAACCATGTTGCAGAAGGGGCAATGGTATTGTGGACACTCGGTGCATAGGTGCCCGGGTTGGTGGCACTCATAGCAGACTCTTCCGGGGGTGGGATCACGAGAGGCGGGGTAAGCGATGGCAGGTACGTCCATGGCATGGAGATGATCATCCACTGGGGATATGCCGTTTGGGCGGACAAAGGGGTTCCTGGACTGAGGGACGGGAATGGAGGGAGCTGGAGGGCTCCGCGTTGCAGAGTCTCCCAATGAGGGGGAAATAGGGTCGGCGAGGGAAGCAGGGCGGGATGGGAGGCCGGCTGAGAAAACCATGGCACCTCGTTGGCGTAGGCGTCTGGTTGGACCCGAAAGGGGTCGTTCGACTGGAGTAAGGATGGGTTGGGTTAGTACGGGGGTGGAAGGTCTGTTGTCGACGAGGGTGGTGGTGGAGTCAGCATCAGAGGTGGGGGTGCTTCTGGTGACTCCGTTCGGTCGTCTAACTGGCATTGTAGGGAGTTGATCAACTCCGTTAAGGCCAAGACTTTGGCAGAGACCTTCCCTAGAAGGTTTGGCAACAGAGGGTTGTCCTCTAGATGGACAGGCAGGGGTGGTGGCATTGCGAGGGGCAAAGAAAAATGTATGCTCTTCCTGTGTGAGCGAGAAGAGGACGGGAGCGAGGTGTCTTTCGAGGTGGCGGAAGGGGAGGAGTGAGACAGAGAAGTTGAATCCCTCATCGTGGAGGTAGTCCAGGATGGTCTGACGTATTTGCAGAAGGATCATCGTGGGGTGTGTCTCTCCAAGGTGATGGGCACCTGTCTCGCTCCAGGGGGGCCGGGTGAGAATGGTTCGAAGGGAACCATACAGCCCGAATAGCTCAACAAGCTGGGTGAGGCTGGGGTTACAGAGGAAGAACGGAATGGATCTAAGGATGGTGAGGGAGTCTCTGTCCTCCAGGAGTCCGGCATAGTAAATGTGCCGGGTGTAGTTGGGAAGGTGTTGGAGGCGTTCGGAGAGGGGAAGGGGTGCATTGTCGCGGGACATCTACCAAGAGTAGTGATATGGGCAGCCGTTTATAGGGCAGAAACACTGGTGCTCCCGGGCGTGTTTAGGAATGTCGAGGTCGGGGTAACATACTTGGAGTCTGGCTTGGGTAAGAGCGGCGGAAATGCGGGAGATGGTGATAAGAAGTGAGGTGATATCTTGCTCTGGCATTAGAACTCCGTCAGAGTTTATGCCAGCTTTTATACTCCTTTAGCATTGTCTTGGTGTTCCCTAGATTGGACTCTGGTTCCCAAGTCCACTTTGCAGTGGTGTATCCTTTCCAGTGTATGAGGTACTGCCTTTGACCTTTTGAACCCCAATGATTGATGATGGATTTGATTTCGTATTCCTCTTCCGCTCCGATTTGTTCTGGAGGGGGTTGGGTGAAGTTGGGTCCGTGTTCTGGCGTTTCCCAGTACGGGGAAAGTAGGGATGCATGGAACACATTGTGGATTCTCCATTGGGCTGGTAGCTTCAATTGGAAGGCTACGGCCGATACTACCTTCATGATCTTGAAGGAACTGGTGCGCTTCTGGAAGAGTTTGCATGAGGGTACTTGGAGCTTTAGGTTTCTGGTTTCGAGCCAGACCTTGTCTCTGACTTTCCAGGGTTTGAAGCGAGAGAGCGTCCTCTCCTTCATTCGTTGTTGTGCTAACACATGGGCCACTTGTGCTTCTTTCTGAGTGTCTCCCATGCTAGAGAGTCTTTGTTCTAGGGCCGGGAGAAAGGTACTTCTGAGTGGTGGGTAAGAGCGAGGTTCATATCCGAGGATCAATGAGAAGGGGGATTTGCCAGTGACCGAATAAGCGGCGGAGTTATGCGCAAATTCCGCCATAGGTAGCAATTCCAGCCATTTGTGGGGTTGTCCTTCACAGAAGATCCGTAGGTAGGTCTCCAATTCCTGGTTGTATCGTTCCGTTTCTCCGTCCATTTGTGGATGATAGGCCATTGACAATGCTACGTCGTATTGTAGCAGTCGGGCCAGCTCTCTGGCGAACGCTGAAGCGAATTGTGGTCCTCGATCGGACACGAGTTTGTCATGTAGTCCGTATCGCAGGAACACTTTTTCAAAGAAAAGACAGGCTATTCCAGCCACGTCTACCGTTTTTGAGCAAGGGGCGAGAATTACCCCCTTACTAAGGCCATGGTCGACCACGACCATAACTGAGTCAAAATCCCCAACAGGGGGTAGGTCAGTGATTAAATCCACTGATAGATTCTGGAATGGGCAGCATCCTTCGAAGGCTAATGGTGTGACCGGGGGAACCATGGGGTGGGTTTGGACTTTATTAGACTGGCATATTGCGCAGCCCTGGATGAATTTCTGGATGAATGTAGAGAGACCGGGCCACCAATAATCTTTGGAGAGTAGTGCCACTGTGCGAAGGTGGCCACCGTGTCCTCCTTTGAGGGATTCGTGGGTGGAGGCAACAAGGTCCTTCTGTGCAGGTCCTGGGATATATAACCACCCTTTATAATATAGGTGATCTTCCAAAAAGTTCCAGTCGGCGGGGGAGGATCTGGCGAGGAGGGGTTCTTCCTTTTCCATAGCGTGAAGTGCAGAGATCACTAGGGGGTCTGATCTCGTGGAATTGCTAATCTTCTGCGAGAGGGCTAAATCAATTGCCCTGACCTAATGATCGAACGCGTTGGAGGGGAGGATCTGAACATCTTCGTTATCCTGGGAGGTGTCAATTTTATCTCGATGTGAGAGTGCGTTGGCCGGTGCCATTTTTGTGCCTGGGAGTGCCTGGTATTCCATGTCGAAGTCCTGTAAAAACAGGAGCCACCTGGCCTGTCGCCATGACAGCTTTCAAGGTTCCTTGAAGTAGGTGAGGTTTTTGTGGTCCGTCAAGACGATCACAGGATGTGGAGACCCGAGCAAGTACTGTCTCCACTCCTCCAACCCCCGTATAACAGCCAAGAGTTCCCTGTCATATATGTTGTAGTTTCTCTCCGCCAGAGAGAAGGTCTGGGAAAGATATCCACATGGGCGTAGGTCCCCATTGGAATCTGGTTGTATTAAGACTGCTCCCGAAGCAGTCAGTGAAGTGTTGGTCATGAGGGTAAAGGGTCTTGTCATATCTGGGAATGCTAGCACCAGTTCTCTGGTGAAGGCATGTTGCAACTTCCGGAAAGCGTTCTCCTGGGTTTCGCCCCAGCACCAGGTGGTGGTGCTTTTGGTAAGGTCCAGCAATGGACACGTGATGTCGGAGAAGGAGGGGATGAATTTCCTGTAGAAATTGCAGAAGCCAATGAAGGAGCGAACATCCTTCACGTTGACGGGTGGTTTCCATTCTTTGATGGCCTTGAGTTTGGTTGGGTCCATGCGGACCCCGTTCTTCCCTACGATCATTCCCAGATACTCTACCTCGTCAGCTGAGAAGGTGCACTTCTTCAGTTTGAGGTACATCTCATGTTGTCGGAAGCGTTCTAGGACCTTCCGCGTCCTTTCATCATGCTCCTCCTGATCTGTTGAGTGGATCAACAGGTCGTCCATGTAGATCACCAGCCATCCTGCTGCGATGTAATCGCCAAAAAGGTTGTCCATGAAGGCCTGAAATGTTGCCGGGGAGTTACACATCCCAAAGAACATTACGTTTGGCTCAAATAAGCCAAGTGGGGTAAGGAAGGCGGCCTTCCAGCAATCTTCTGGTTTGATCAAGACGTTGTTGTAGCCCCATCATACGTCGAACTTGGTAAAGATCGATGATCCCTTTAGTTTATCCACGAGGTCGGAAATTAAGGGGAGAGGGTACACATTTTTGATGGTGTGGCTGTTTAGATACCGGTAATCTTGGCAGGGTCGGAGCTTCCCATCCTTCTTTTGGACAAAAAAGAAGGGAGCGGCTTGGGGGGATTTTGATGGAGAGATCTTCCCAGTCTCCAGATGTTCTTTGATGAACTCCTTGCAGGCTTCTTGTTCCGCAGGGTTCAGAGGGTAAGCTTTAGCTCGTTTTGGGATAAACAAGTCTTTTAGCTTGATGGTGTGATCATACAGTCAGGAGGGGGGTAGTTTCGTGTTCGTCTTCTCTGCGAAGATGTCTTTATAAGTCTCGAAGGCTTTTGGGAGTGAAACCTTCGCCTTGTGCGCCTGTTGAGTGATGGCTGTCGAGAGAGTAGCTCTTCTGAGCATACAGTCTGGCCCTATTCCTCTGTGTGCATTGATGAACCCAGCTCGTTGCATGGGTTCCCAGGACCGAGTCGCCAGGTGGATCTCGTCCTCTATGTGGGCCGTTTCGTCATGGCCTAGATACCTTAATAGGTATCTCTGTTCAATGGTACCAGGGGTGTCCCCTGTTGCGTACCAATAGTGCGACGGTGCTATTGTTACCCGTCCACTCTTCCAGTCAATTTCCGGGTTGACAGCCTGCAGCCAAGGGAGTCCTAGGATGATGTCATCCTTGCCACATTCCAGGACTAGGAGGTCCCGCCACTCCATTAGTCCACCATAGTCCAAGACGATTGTCGTCTTGAACCGAATCTTCCCAGACTGATTCTGGGTACCGTCCACGTTCCATGCTCAGATTGGATGTTCCAATTCGCGGACCGGTAATCATAACCATGCCACCAGTTTTCTTGAGATGAAACAACCGGTGGCTCCATTGTTGAGAAGTGCATTTTTGCCAATGAATTTCCCTGGTTTCCGGATCTTTAGAGGGATGCGAATAGAATTGCTCTTGGATCCGGAAATAAATACAGGGGCTATCGTATAGGAGAAGGTAACGTTGGTTTACCTCCTCCATTTAAAAATGTGATTCAGTGGAAAAAGATGCGGGAAAGATGGGATCTAGTGAGCACTCATTGATAGCCTCATCCCATTCGTTTGCGGCTTGTTCGTCTGACTCCATACCCATGTCCAGTGGATCTCCATGTTCGTCAAGCCTGGTGTCAAAGCTCTGACGCAACGTCCGAAGGACCATGTCCTTCCCCTTGTTCTTGACAAGACCAGCTATGTACTTGTCCAAGGGTTCTGATGGGCTGCCCCCATCACGCATGTGTGGAACTGCCCCAAGTGGTTTCTCGGTGGTGGTGGTGGTGACAGTTCGTGTGTAAGCCGTTGAGGGTTTCTTCTTGCAGTTGTTAGGCACATACCCTGGATGGTTTCTGGTGGAGCACCCCATCTTCTGGCAGACAAAGCACCTATTCTCCCGCATTAAGCGGGCACGGGTGGGGGGATCTAGGGTGAGTCAGTCGACGTCCATAGCATTGGGATCCCTGGAACTCCTTCCTCCTCCGTAGTGTGTGGAGGTCCCTCGTTGGATTGCTCTCATTCTCTGAAACTCTGTTTTGATGGCAGATGCCTTGTTGTAGATCTGTTTGATTGAGGTGGCGGTATCCAGAATTCCGCAATTGATGAGTTGTTGAAGGATTCATGGATCCACAGTGTGGAGGAACCACTCGGCAATAGTTGACATCTCCGTAGCTCCCATTTGTATGGCAAGGAGGGCGAAGCGAGATAGGAAGTTGTTGAATGACGACTTTCCTTGAGTCATGTTTGATATCTCGGCTTTGGCCATGTCCTTCGAGTTGTGGGGGGAGAAGGTCATCATGAATGCCTCCTTTATCTTCGTGTAGGTTTTGTCTCTATTTGGCACAGTTGCATCAGCAAGCTTCATGTGCCAGGCCTCTGCGAAGGCCCTTCCTCGGCCCTTGGACATCCTGTTCAAGAGTGTATACCGCTTGGCGTTCTCGTCATACTGTGTATAGAGCGAGAAGTACGCCTCCATAGTGAGGAGCCATCACCTGGCGTCCTCTACGTTTCCACTAAACTCCTCAGGGAGTGCAGCTTTAATCTCGGGCATGTTTTCGTCGTCAGAATCTAAATCTGGCAGGGTCCTTCTAGTGACGCCACTGAGGTCCACTTTCTGGGTTGTATCTCTAGTAAAGATTTCTTCCTCGTCTGATGGTGGGTCTACAACAATCGGTTCCGACTGTGGCAGAGGGGAAGGATCTACCGATGGGGTCATGGAGTGCGAGCGGAGAGCACCTGGAAAACCTTGTGATCTGGACGGCGGGAGAGATGGACGGGCGGCTGGGTCGGGGAAGCGAGATGACCCTGGAATTCTCCTTGATGAAGACGTTTCGGAATGTGGGGTAGAAGCACGTGTTGGAGCAACTTTGTCTTCCGAGTCAGACCCTAAAAGGGCTGAGAGATTGATGTGGCGGATGGTTTCAACCTGGGGTGACTACCTCTGTAGTCGTTGTCCAAACCTTCAGTTGAAGATGGATTGCGAAGGCGCGATGGCACTTTGTAGTTTAAAACCTTGATCTTTTGTTACGTTGACTCGGTGCACGTGACAAGTGACACGACCATATTTTGTTCCCTACCACAGGCGATGTGGTCAAACATGTCTCTTCCTCTATATGGGCAGAACCTAGCCTAGGGTGGAGTGCCCTAGCGCTCTAATGCCAGAGGGAATGCTCTTGTGGTGAACTGCCCCGATGATGTTGGCATTCTACAGACAAGCAGCAGAAAGGGGTGCTGATGATCAAGAAGATCAGAAGCGCAACGGCGGAGATGACTTCCAGCTCTTAGAGTGATCGAGAGCAAAGCGAGCAGAACGTGATGACCAATACACGGTAGATTGTGTAGATCAAGGTTAGAGTTACATGAAATAGAAGCCTCTCTATATATAGGGTTTTAGATAGTTTAGGGGAGGCTTCCTGAGACCATAAATAGGCATACGGTAATTGGCCAAGATGGGATCAGGGAAATTGGAAATACGAGGCTATGCGCGAGAGAGCATAGCCGAGAAGGAATGGTCCGAAGGAAATACAAATAAGAAAGGAGAGATCCGCACCACTGCCTTTGCGCAGCCATGATGGCAGTGGTCATAGCCTCACACTGCCTAGAAGGCAGTGTTGTCCAGTGCCGGAGAGGGAAGATTGCTGTTCCAAAGGAGATCGCTGGAGTCGAAGAGTAGGTCGTCCCAGAGACCCGGGGTGAGGGGTGGAGTGGGTAGGGAAAAAGGTAATACCCCCTCACTATCCGTAATAGTGATCTTCACTTTCCACTTCCAAGTTGCTGTTGAAGCAAAGGAGCTATGTATGGGGCCATTTTGATGGCACCATCAGCCAGCCTTCTGTTACAATTCGTCCACATGTCTTATCTTTGCATCTTATTCTTTCTCTCTCCTTGTCTCTCTACATCATACGTCTCATGTTGTATAGGCCCACATGAGCCCACGGACTTTCCAAACCCTTTTGTATTACCAATCACAGAACCCCTTCCATCTTCTTCTTTCGTGTTCCATAGGGTTTTGGCTGTTTCATTGTTTACCCATCTTTCTTCCACCACATTCTATGAGGTTCCATGAGTTGTTGGGGAGGTCGTTTTGGAGACAGACCTGCCAGGAGTGCCTGAGTTGGTGACAGGTGCTGCAGTATCGTTGGGGACAGCAATATTGTGGATATCTGGGGGCAACCACATTGCAGAAGGGACAATGGTATTGGGGACATTCGGTATGAAGGTGCCCAGGTTGGTGGCACTTGTAACATATCCTTCTGGGGGTGGGATCTCGAGAGGTGGGGGTAGTGATGGTGGGTATGTCGTTTGGGCAGACAAAGGGGTTCCAGGATTGAACGATGGGAATGGAGGGAGTTGGAGGGCTCCTCGTTGCAGAGTCTCCTAATAAGGGGGGAGTAGGGTCAGCGAGGGAAGCAGGTGGTGGACGTGAGGGGAGGCCGGCTGAGAATACCATGGCACCTCGTCAGCGTAGGCATCTGGTTGGACCCAAAAGGGGTCATTCGTCAGGAGTGAGGATGGGCTGGGTTGGTATGGAGGTGGGAGGTCTGCTGTCACAGACGGTGGTAGTGGAGCTGGTGTCAGTGGTGGGAGTGTCTGCGTCAACGCCATTTCCATTTGGTCATCTAATTGGCGTTGTAGGAAGTCGATCAACTCCGTTAAGGCCAAGACTTCTGCGGAGACCTTCCATTGTGGGCTTGGCAACAGAGGGATGTCCTCTGACTGGATGGGCAGTGGTGGAGGCGTTACAAGGGGCAAAGCAAAATGTACACTCTTCTTGTGTGAGGGAGAAGAGGACGGGAGCGAGATGGCGTTCAAGGTGTCGGAAGGGTAAGAGGGAGACAGAGAAATTGAACCCCTTGTCATTGAGGTAGTCCAGGATGGTCTCATGTATCTGCAAAAGGATCGTCATTGGGTGCATCTCTCCAGGGCGATGGGTACCTGTCTCGCTCCAGGGGGGCCGGGCGAGAACAGTTCGAAGGGAACCATACAGCCTGAGTAGCTCAACGAGCTGGGTGATGCTGGAGTTGCAGAGGAAGAATGAAATGGACCTAAGGGCAGTGAGGGAGTCTCTGTCCTCCAGGAGTCCAGCATAGTAAATGCGCCGGGTGTAGGGGGGGAGATGGTGGAGACGTTCTGAGAGAGAAAGGGGTGCATTGTGGTGGGACATCTACCAGGAGTAGTGGTAGGGGCAACCGTTTATAGGGCAGAAGCACTGATGTTCCTGGGCATGCTTAGGAATGTTGAGGTTGGGGTAATGTACTTGGAGTCTGGCTTGGGTGAGGGCAGTGGAAACGTGGAAGATAGTGATAAGAAGCAAGGTGAGATCTTCCTTTGGCATTGGAACTCCATCAGAGTTTATGCCAGCTTTTATACTCCTTTAGCATTGTCTTGGTGTTCCCTAGATTGGACTCCGGTTTCCAAGTCCACTCTGCAGTGGTGTATCCTTTTCAGTGTATGAGGTACTGCCTTTGACCTTTCGAACCCCGATGATTGATGATGGATTCGATTTCGTATTCCTCTTCCACTCTGATTTGTTCCGGAGAGGGTCGGGTGAAGTTAGGTCTGTGTTCTGGCATTTCCCAGTATGGGGAGAGTAGGGATGTGTGGAACATGTTGTGGATTCTCCATTGGACAGGTAGCTTGAGTTGGAAAGCTACTGCCAATACCACCTTCGTGATCTTGAAGGGGCCGGTTTGTTTCTGGGAGAGTTTCTGGGAGGGCACTTGGAGTTTAAGGTTTTCGGTTTCAAGCCAGACCTTGTCTCTGACTTTCCATGGTTTGAAGCAAGAGAGTGTTCTCTCCTTCATTTGCTGTTGCGCCAACACATGGGCGGCTTCTGCTTCTTTCTGAGCATCTTCCATGCTTGAGAGTCTTTGTTCCAGGGTGGGGAGGAAGGTACGTCCAAGGGGCAGATAAGACTGAGGTTCATATCTGAGGATCAAGGAGAAGGGGGATTTGCCAGTGACTGAATGAGTGGCGGAGTTATGAGTGAACTCTGCCATTGGCAGCAATTCCAGCCATTTGTGGGGTTGTCCTTCACAGAAGATCTGTAGATAGGTCTCAAGTTCCTGGTTGTACCGTTCTGTCTCTCCATTGGTTTGAAGGTGATAGGCCGTGGATAGTGCTATGTCGTATTGTAGCAGTCTAGCTAGCTCTCAGGTGAACATAGAAGTGAATTGAGGGCCTTGATCGGATACCAGTTTGTCATGTAATCCGTATTGCAGGAAGACCTTTTCAAAGAAAAGATGGGCTATGCCAGCCACATCTACCGTTTTTGAGCAAGGGGTGAGAATTACCCCCTTACTAAGGCCATGGTTGACCACGACCATAACTGAGTCAAAATCCCCCACTGGGGGCAGGTTGGTGATCAAATCCACCAAAAGATTCTGGAATGGGCGGCGTCCTTCAAAGGCTAATGGGGCTTTATTAGACTGGCATGTAAGCATAGCCCTGGATGAACTTCTGGATGAACATAGAGAGACCAGGCCACCAATAATCCTTGGAGAGCAGTGCTACCATGCGAAGGTGACCACCGTGCCCTCCCTCAAGGAATTTGTGGGTGGAGGCAATGAGGCCTTTCTGTGCAGGTCCTGGAATGTATAACCGACCTTTAAAATAAAGGCGATCTTCCAAAAAGGTCCAGTTGGCAGGCGAGGATCTGGCAAAGAGAGGTTCTTCCTTTTTCATTGCATGGAGTGTGGAGATCACCAAAGGGTCTGATCTCGTGGAATCACTGATCTTCTGGGACAGGGCAAGGTCAATTGCCCGTATCTGATGATCAAAGGCATTCAATGGTAGGATCTGAACATCTTTATTATCCTGGGAGGTGTCAATTTCATCCCAACATGAGAGTGTGTCAGCTGGTGCCATTTGCATGCCTGGGAGTGCCTGGTATTCCATGTCGAAGTCCTATAGAAACAGGAGCCACCTGGCCTGTCGTCATGACAGCTTTCGAGGTTCCTTGAAGTAAGTGAAGTTTTTGTGGTCTGTCAAAATGACCATGGGATGTGGAGACCTGAGCAAATATTGTCTCCACTCCTCCAACCCACATATGACAGCCAAAAGTTCCCTGTCATATATGTCGTAATTTCTCTCCACCAGAGGGAATGCCCAAGAGAGGCATCCACACAGGCATAAGTTCCCATTGGAGTCAGATTGCATTAAGACTGCTCCTGAAGCAGTCAGTGAGGCATCAGTCATGAGGGTAAAGGGTCTTGTTATATCAGAAAAGGCTAGAACTGGTTCCCTGGTGAAGGCATATTACAACTTCTGGAAGGCGTTCTTCTGGGTTTTGCCCCAGCACCAAGTGGTCGTGCTCTTGGTGAGGTCCAGTAAAGGACGTGCAATGTTGGAGAAGGAGGAGATGAATTTCCGGTAGAAATTGCAGAAACCTATGAAGGAGCGAACATCCTTCATATTTACAGATGGTTTCCATTCCTTGATGGCCTTGAGTTTGGTGGGGTCCATGTGGACTCCGTTCTTCCCTACGATCATTTCCAAATACTCTACCTCTTCTGTTGAGAAGGTGCGTTCCTCTAGCTTGAGGTACATTTTATGTTGTTGGAAGCATTCTAGGACCTTCCATGTTCTTTCATCGTGAGTCTCCTGATCGGTTGAATGGATCAACAGATCGTCCATGTAGATCACCAGCCATCCTTCTGCAATATAATTGCCAAATAAGTTGTCCATGAAGGCCTAGAATGTAGCTGGGGAGTTGCACATTCCAAAAAACATTATGTTGGGTTCGAATAAGCTGAGCAGGGTAAGGAAGGCGGCCTTCCAGCGATCTTCCGGTTTGATCAAAACATTGTTATAGCCCCATCATACATCGAATTTGGTAAAGATCGATGATCCCTTTAATTTATCCACAAGGTCGGAAATTATGGGGAGAGGGTACGCGTTTTTGATGGTGTGGCTGTTTAGATACCAGTAGTCCTGGCAAGATCAGAGTTTCCTGTCTTTCTTTTGGACAAAAAAGAAGGAGGCGACTTGGGGGGACTTTGATGGAGAGATCTTCCCAGTCTCTAAATGTTCTTTAATGAACTCCTTGCAGGCTTCTTGTTCCGCAGGGTTCAGAGGATAAGCTTTGGCTCATTTCAGAACAAATGAGTCCTTAAGCTCGATGGTGTGATCATATGGTTGGAAGGGGGGTAGTTTTGTGTTTGTCTTCTCCGCAAAGACATCCTTGTAGGTCTCGAAGGCTTTCAGGAGTGAAATCTTTGCTTTGTGCACCTGTTGAGTGATGGCCATTGAGAGAGTAGCTCTCTTGAGCATACAGTCCAGCCCTATTCCTCAGTGTGCATTGATGAACCCAGCTCGTTGCATGGGTTCCCAGGACCGAGTTGCCAGATGGATCTCGTCCTCTACATGAGCCGTTTCATTGTGGCCCAGATACCTTAGCAGGTATCTCTGTTCAATGGTACCAGGGGTGTCTCCTGTCATGTACTGATAGTCCGACAGTGCTATAGTTACTCATCCACTCTTCCAGTCAATTTCTGGGTTGACGGCCTGTAGCCAAGGAAGTCCTGGGATGATATCATCCTTGCCACATTTCAGGACTAGGAGGTCCTGTTACGAACTCATTTTCATTTATTCTTTTTCGCATCACATGACCGTGTGAACGTCACATGACTAATCACGTGATCCCTCTAGACCGGCCTATTTCTTCAGACTTCTCGGCCGCTCTAACGCCCTTATCTTTAATTTCCGTCAGAGTCTAGAACAACCTAGACCTATGACGTCATTCTCCTTATCTATGATATCATATCCTAGATCCTACTGTACCTGACGCACAGACCAGTAGTCAATATGTACAAACATCATGTAGTAGTATATAAGATCGAATGTCAAACGCCCCAAGAACTCCAGTCAAGTTCTTGGTGGGTTTCCCCATCAATCCTTCTCTCTATTAAGCAAGTCTAGTCATTGTGCAGATCGAGTCCTTTCTTAGGATTTGGGTCGGCAACATTAGAACTTGACTATCACCACCGAAACTACTCTCTGCACATTGTTACACGCAGCCCCTAGCGTTAAAGGGATATAGCTGGACCCCAGGCTTAAGGGGATTATCCTACATTCTATACCGCCACTTGGCACTTCTCACCTTTTTACGTACGCTGGCACACTAGAGCGTCAGAAGGGTGTTAGCTATCTAGGGCGCACCAGGGGTACCCTCGAGCGGGTCGAACGTGTTTAAAAACCGCCCCAACCTCCTTCTGTTTCTTTTGGGAATACGTTCCCGTGTCCTCGTGAGGCACATTAAAAACTTTTACATACGAAGTACATACGGTTACGTCGGAAAGGCTATTGGCCCGAGTAACACCAAAGAATGGTTTTAGCAACACTCAGGTTTTTACCTTCGAGTGGGCCGTTATATGAACTACAATGCTTACGTGAAGTTCGAGTACGAGGAAGAACCCCTACTCTTCTTCAGGACTCCCTCGGTGGACCCCAACAACATCCCCGAGCTAGTCTATCCCGAGATTAAAGAAGAGGAACTCGACGTAGGCTACCTCCTCCACGACGACATATTCGAAGACCTTCCAGAACCAGGTCCTCTACCCTACAAATGCAACCCAGCATCTCCCCTTTGCGCGTTCGCAGTTCCACAAGACCAGGAACTCGAACAACAATTAAACCAAGCTGTCCGACAATTGGGGCTTGAGAGGGTTGACAGACCCCTACGACCAAGACACCTCCTCCGAAGGCCCAACCGTCTCCCCACCACAATCACCAAGGCCACCAATGATGGCAATAAATGAAGAACTCGCCGCCCTCATCGCCGGGCTACAGGCAACAATAATGCAGCTCCAACAAGACGTCAGGAGCACCCAATCAAGGGCAAGGGACGCAGAACAGGCCGCAGCGCAACCTCGTGCTGAGGTCAAGATTTCAAAGAAAGTCGAAGTATGCCCTGACCCTGGCATGTACAACGGCTCCTACAAGAGGTTCAACGAGTGGTGGGTCAGGATTGGAGTATACCTCAAGATGAACGAGGAAACTTTCACCTCCAACAAGGACAAGTGTATTGCCGTATGGACACGCATCGGCACAAAAGAAGGACAAGACAAGAATGGAGCAGGTAGCTGGGCCCGAAACCAGCTACAAAAATACTTAGGCGTTAACAAGCATCTATGGCCCGATGCTATGGACTTGGCAAAAGGAGTCAAGGCCAGATTCCTCCCCAGTCTAGAAATAGACCAAGCTCTCGCGAAGCTCGCAGAGCTCAAACAAGGTCCACATGAGAGGACCGAAGATTACCTCACAAAATGGATCTCCCTGTATGAAAGGGCAGACGCCGGTGACCCGATGGGAATTTACTTCCTGGAGCGGAATACCCGGGAAGAAATAATTCGCCTCATATTCCAGAATGGCAAAAGAGAAACAACGGTCGAAGCGTACGTCAAAGTCATAAAGACATACGGAAACAATATCGAAGCCTTCGCCATGAGGGGCAACCAGGGGCGTGTCTGGCAAAATGCGTGAAACCAAGGATAAGCCGCCTCTTCATCGGGTGCAAAGACATACGGCGGGAGAGGCGAACCTATGGACATCGACGCAGTCCAAAAAGGTAAATGCTTCAACTGCCAAGGCCCGCACTTAGCTAAAGCATGCCCAAGACCCAAAAGGGAATGCACCGAGTGCAAGTTCCTTGGGGGAGGGCATAGCAGAAGGTGCTCAAAATATCGCAGTGTCCGAGCTGCTACAACTGGGGATTCGGACCAATCGAATTCGGGCGCAAGCCCTAAGGAGGATTCGAGAATCCAGTCCCTAGAAGGAATGGACTTTGAGGCCATGAAGGCCTTCTTTTATGATATGAAGGAGACGGAACAAGGCAAAGGCAATTGAGCGAACCGGGTGCTCGGTTGCCTAAGTCAGCAGAAAAACGGCCTGATGCAGTGCTCGGCCAAAATAAAAATAAATATGCCTATTTAGAAGTAGAATACGGACAAGAAGAACAAGACTTCTTCAATACAAAAACCAATGTATCTATAACTTCTTCTACCAAAACCGGGACTCACGAAAGTGAGCTTGCTGCATGGGAATGTAGGCTTAATTCGGTTTTTAATAAAAACAAAAAAATTATGTCAGAAACCCCGAAACGGATCCTTATACGGTCTGTAAACCAAAAGCTCGAGATCTGTCTAGAGATCGACGTCGCACCATCTACGGATAAAAAGAAACGCACAACGACGAAAGCACTCCTAGACAGCAGAGCAAACGGGATCTTCGTTGACCGAAAGTGGATTGCCGCCCACAAGATCCCAATCAAGGAACTCGCACATCCTATTCCAGTATACAACGTTGACGGAACAAAGAACTCGGCAGGAAGCATTATCCACAATGCCGAGATACTTGTGGATTACAAAGGACACCACGAAATCATGACGGCAGAAGTTACGGATCTTGGTAAAAATCCAATAATATTAGGGTATACCTGGTTGATAAAACACAACCCAAGTATAAACTGGCAGACAGGCGATGTCAGTTTAACCAGGTGTCCAAGATCTTGTAAATTATTATCGTACAAATCTGTGTTCCTTAGATCCCTAGAGGAAAAGGAACTCAACGACATGCCCTATGTATACCGGCAACTCAAGGCTCTGGATAAGCTTACGGAGAAGAAAGAACCCACGATCGAGGAGATGGTACCCAAGTGCTACCACAAATATTTAGATACGTTCACGAAAACAAGTTCGGAACGTATGCCACTCCGAAAAACGTGGGACCATGTGATTGAAATGAAAGAAGGGTTTCAACCTAAAAAGGGTCGACTAATTCCCCTTTCCCCTATGGAGCAAGATGAAGTCTCTGCTTTTATTGACGATCAACTGGCAAAAGGGTACATTAGGCCCTCCAAATCTCCACAAACGTCTCTGGTTTTCTTCATACCCAAAAAGGATAACAAAAAATGAATGGTACAAGACTACCGCTATTTAAACGAGGGCACGATAAAGAACAATTACCCCCTACCACTTATAGTGCAGCTTGTAGACAAGCTCAAAGGGGCTACATTATTTACGAAAATGGACTTACGCTGGGGCTACAATAATGTGAGAATCAAAGAAGGTGACGAATGGAAGGCAGCCTTCGTCTGTCACAGGGGAGCTTTTGAACCCCTCGTGATGTACTTCGGACTTTGTAACTCCCTGGCTACATTTCAAATAATGATGAACGACATTTTCCACGATCTGCAAGCAGTTGTAATTGTTTACATCAACGATATCCTTATTTTCACAGACAATAACGAGAAGAAATATGATGAAATCATCCTCGAAGTGTATGAAGGCTAAAGGAAAATGACCTGTACCTTAAGCCCGAAAAGTGCTTCTTCAAAGTACCCAAAGTAGATTTCCTGGGAATGGTCGTGTCGGCCGACGGAATCGAAATGGAGAAAGAAAAGACGGACGCAATTCAATCTTGGCCTACGCCTAAAAACGTAAAAGGAGTTAGAAGCTTCCTCAGCCTCGCGAACTTTTACCATCGTTTCATAAAGGACTTCTCGATCAAATCAAGGCCGTTGAACGACCTAACAAAAAAGGACATGAAATGGACATGGTCCGAGAAAGAACAGTCGGCATTCAATATGCTGAAGAAAGCATTCACCACGGCACCCATACTCGCCTACCCAGACAATGACAAAACGTTTAGGCTCGAGTGCGATGCGTCAGACTTCGCAACAGGTGCCGTGCTATCTATAGAAAAAGAAGGAAAATGGCATCTGGTAGCTTTCTCTTCCCACAGTATGTCCCCCGAACAGAGAAACTACACGATCGCCAACAAAGAAATGTTGGCCATAATCCTTGCCCTGGAGCAATGGAGGCATTATTTAGAAGGAACAAAAGACCAATTCGAGATATGGTCAGATCATGCAAACCTTCAATACTTTATGAAATCACAAGACTTGAACCGAAGACAGGCCAGATGGGCCCAGTATCTCACATGGTTCAATTATCTATTAGTAAAGAAGCCTGGCGCCCAAATGGGGAAAGCCAACGCCCTCTCCCGACATGAAGACCACACACTCGGAATCAAAAATGACAATAAAGGCATAACAGTAATACCCGAATCACGTGTTCGCAGGACGAACGAAGTAATTAATATAAAAGGGGAAGAAGAAAAGATAATGGAGGCAGTCTGGAACGCCCAAACTAAATTAAAAGAAGGCGAACCAAAGGGTTCCGTCCTATCAGATGAAGGACTGGTCCTTCTAGAAAAGAAAATATACGTCCCTGAGGAAGAAACACTCCGTCAGGATATCATTACTTTATATCACGACTCCACCTTAGCTGGACACAGTGGCGCAGAGAAAACTTACGAGTTAGTCTCACGCTACTACATATGGCAAGGTATCCGAATGGACATTAAGAATTATTGCTCCCGATGCGAAAGATGCGCTCGGATGAAGCCATCAAATGGCGCCCCGGCCAGCAAACTACTACCTAATCCTATTCCGGAAGGTCCCTGGCAGGACATCTCCATGGACTTTACAACGGATCTACCTACATCCAACGGATACGACACCGTTCTCGTGGTGGTAGACTGCTTTTCAAAGGAAGTCGTATTTATTCCCATGACTAAAACTATTATGTCACTCGGCACGGCAAAGCTATACCATGACCACGTATGGAAAACACATGGACTTCCCCACTCTATCATATCCGATCACGGACCCCAATTTTCTGCACAAGTAATGAAAGATCTGGCCAAGATGCTACAGATCAAACTCAAAATGTCCACGGCATTCCACCCCCAAACCAGTGGACAAATCGAAAGAGTTAACCGAGATCTCCAGCAGTATCTCCGTCTCTTCACTGCCGAAAAGCAGAACGAATGGGCTGATTGGCTCGCGCTGGCGCAATTCTCATATAACAATAAGGTTCATTCAGCTACCAGAAAGTCCCCATTCGAAGTCACTCGTTCATACGCTCCACGAATGGAAATCGAACCACTTGACATAAAGGCTCCGGCAGCCTCGGACTTCTCCCACAACTTCGCTCAGACGTTAGAGCAAGTCAAAGAAAATCTAGAAAAAGCTAAAAACAGGATGAAAGCGTCTGCCGATAAGAAGAGAAGCGACGCTCCTATTTATCAGCCGAAAGACAAGGTTTGGTTATCAACGGATCACCTGAACCTAAAACAAACTCAGCAATCCCCTAAATTAACCGAACGATGGCTGGGCCCTTATGACATAATTAAGATGGTCGGAATGAACGCGGTTGAGCTTAAGCTCCCCTCTTCCATGAAAATCCATCCCATCGTTAATATTAGTCGTACCAAACCATATAAAGGACGACTACCAGGACAACCTACTTATAAACCTGGACTGGTCCAGGTGACCGATGAAGGAAATGAAGAGTACGAAGTCGAACACGTAGTAGACTCACGGCTCAAAGGGAAATGCCTGGAATTTCTCGTTCACTGGAAAGGATACAGTGACGAAGATCGAACCTGGGAATCCGAAAGTAATTTATCCTCGGCTAAAGACGCCATAACGGACTTCTATAAAAGAAAATCCAATTCACCTCGAAAGCTACGTATGCTTCAGGCCAACTTTGATTCCTTATTTAAACCTTACGAAACTTTCACGACTCCAATGCCTATCTGGTCTCGCCTGGAATGCGAACCATAGGAGGGGGGTAGTGTTACGAACTCATTTTCATTTATTCTTTTTCGCATCACGTGACCGTGTAAACGTCACATGACTAATCACGTGATCCCTCTAGACCGGCCTATTTCTTCAGACTTCTCGGCCGCTCTAACGCCCTTATCTTTAATTTCTGTCAGAGTCTAGAATGACCTAGACCTATGACATCATTCTCCTTATCTATGATATCATACCCTAGACCCTACTGTACCTGACGCACAGACCAGTAGTCAATATGTACAAACATCATGTAGTAGTATATAAAATCGAATGTCAAACGCCCCAAGAACTCCAGTCAAGTTCTTGTTGGGTTTTCCCATCAATCCTTCTCTCTATTAAGCAAGTCTAGTCATTGTGCAGATCGAGTCCTTTCTTAGGATTTGGGTCGGCAACAGGTCCCTCCGCTCCATTAGTCCTCCATAGTCCAATACAATCATTGTCTTGAACTGAATTTGCCGAGACTGATTCTGGGTACCATCCACATTCCATGCTCAGATTGGATGTTCCAATTTGTGGACTGGTAGTTGTAGCTGTGCCACCAGTTTTCTTGAGATGAAACAACTGGTGGCTCCACTATTGAGAAGCGCATTTTTGCCAACAAATTTTCCTGGTTTCTGGATCTTTACTGGGATATGAATAGAATTGCTTTTCAATCCAGAAATAAATACAGGGGCTATCGTGTAGGAGGAAGGTAACGTTGGTTTACCTCCTTCATTTAAAATGTGATTCAGTGGAAAGAGATGTGGGAAAGATGGGATCTAGTGAGCACTCATTGATAGCCTCATCCTATTCATTTATGGCCTGTTTGTCTGACTCCATACCCATGTCCAGTGGGTCTCCATGTTCGTCAAGCCTGGTGTGAAAGCTCTGACGCAACGTCTGAAGGATTGTGTCCTTCCCCTTGTTCTTGACAAGACTGGCTATATACCTGTCCAAGGGTTCTGATGGGCTGCTCCCATCACGTGTGTGTGGAACTGCCCCAAGCAGTTTCTCGGTGGTGGTGGTGGTAACAGTTTGGGTGTAAGCCGTCGAGAGTCTCTTCTTGTGGTTGTTAGGCGCATACCCTGGATGGTTTCTAGTGGAGCACCCCATCTTCTGGCAGACAAAGCACCTATTCTCGCACATTAAGCATGTGTGTGTAGGAGGGTCTAGGGTGAGTCAGTCTATGTCCATGGCATTGGGATCCCTAGAGCTCATTCCTTCTCCATAGTAAGTGGAGGTCCCTCATTGGATTGCTTTCATTCTTTGGAACCCTGTTTCAATAGCAGATGCTTTGTCGTAGATCTGCTCAATCAAGGTGGCAGTATCCAAAATTTCGCAATTGACAAGTTGTTGAAGGATGCATGGATCCACAGCATGGAGGAACCACTCAGCAATAGTTGACATCTCCATGACTTCCTTTCATACAGCAAGGAGGGCAAACTGAGACAGGAAGTCATTGAACAACGACTTTCCTTGCGTCATATTTGAGATCTTGGCTTTCACCATGTTCTTGGAGTTGTGGGGGGAGAAGGTCATCATGAATGCCTCCTTTATCTTGGTGTAGGTCTTTTCTGCGTTCAGCACAGCTACATCAGCAAGCTTCATGTGCCAGGCCACTGTGAAGGCCCTTCCTCGGCCCTTGGACATCCTGTTCAAGAGTGTATACCACTTGGCATTCTTGTCATACTGTGTATGGAGCGAGAAGTATGCCTCCATAGTGAGGAGCCATCGCCTGGCGTCCTCTACATTTCCACTAAACTCCTCAGGGAGTGCAGTTTTAATCTCGGGCATGTCTTTGTTGTCTGAGTCTAAATCTGGTTGGGTCTTTCTAATGGCACTGCTGTAGTCCAGTGGCTGGGTTGTGTCTCCAGTAAAGAGTTCTTTCTCGTCTGATGGCGGGTCTATGACAATCAGTTCTGATTGTGGCAGTGGGGAAGGATCTACCAAGGGGGTCATGGAGTGCAAGTGGAGAGCACCTGGAAAACCTGGCGATCTGGATGGTGGGGGAGATGGATGGGTGGCTGGGTCGGGAAAGTGGGATGACCCTGGGATTTTTCTTGATGAAGATGTTTCGGAGTATGGAGTAGAAGCACATGTTGGAGTGACTTCTTCTTCCGAGTCAGACCCTAAAAGGGCTGAGAGATTGATGTGGTGGATGGTTTCAACCCGGGGTGACTACCTCTGTAGTTATCGTCCGAACCTTCGGTTGAAGATGGATTGCGAAGATGCGATGGTACTTTATAGTTTAAAACCTTGATCTTTTATTATGCCGACTAGGCGTGCATAACAAGTGACACGACCATGTTCCATTCCCTACCACTGTCATATCCCGTGTAACTCGACAAGTCCAACTCCGGACCTCCATCCACAACTCTGGTGCGTTCTCCTTCGGAGTACGCTCTCATACCCTCGGACTTGTGACCCCCCGTTTAGTATTCATACTTCCTCATTCGTACATAAACCTATGTTTCCTCATCCATCCTAGTCACGCTCCCTAGCTGTCTCCGAACCAGTGTCTGTCTTGCTTAGGAGCACCGCTCTGGCCAGGTCCCATCTCCGTTCTCCTTACTCAGCTACTTACTCATTACACCTTACGAACTCCATTAGTAATCTCGATTCCGATAGTATATAAACCCTTGGTACTACTCCTGTAGAATCAGTTCGAATATCAACTCTAAACATCACTCCTGTCCTTCGTCCGAGTCTCGATGACTCACTCCGACCTCCACTCGACTTGACGTTTGACCACGTCGAGCCCGTACCTCTGATCCTCCTACATCCTAGAAATCCGGGACATCGGACTCGAGCAAGGGCACACCACATAAGGTGAAGCCAAGTCCCAACACCCTCAAGTAACTCCGGTTCATCGGAGTTGCATCGGAGTTATCCGTTCTTAACAACCACAGACGATGTGGTCAAACAGGTCTCTTCCTCTATATGGGCAGAACCTAGCCTAGGATGGAGGGTCCTAGCGCTCTAATGCCAGAGGGATCGACAGAACCTAGCCTAGGCACAAAGGGTCCTAGCACTCTAGTGTCAATGACAATGCTCTTGTGGCGAACTGCCCTGATGGTGTTGGCATTCTACAGACAAGCAGCAAAAGGGGGTGCAGATGATCAGGAAGATCAGAAGTGCAACGGCGGAGATGACTTCCAACTCTAAGTGTGTGAGGTGGTAGAGCAAAGCAAGCGGAACTGATTGACCAGACACAGTATATTGTGTAGATCAAGGTTAGAGTTACATGAAGGGTAAGAAGCCTCTATATATAGGTTTGTAGGTAATTTAGGGGAGGCTTCTATAGACCATAAATAGGCATACTGTATGAGGCCAAGATGCGATCGGGAAATCAGGAGATACGAGGCTATGCACAAGAGAGCATAGCCGAGGAGGAATGATCCGAGAGAATATGAAATAGAAATGGAAAGGTCTGTACCACTGCCTTGCACAGCCATGATGGCAGTGGCCATTGCCTCTACACTGCCTAGAAGGCAGTGCCATCTAGTGCGGGTGCATGGGAGTTGCTATCCCAAGGGAAAGTGCCAGTGTCGAAGAGCAGGTCATCCCAGAGACCCGGGGAGAGTGGTGGAGTGGGTAAGGAAAAAGGTAGTACCCCCTCATTAACCGTAACAGCCTTCAAGCATTGTGATACCATCAGTAATGCCATCGCTTGGCTCTCCACCAAGCGAATGCACAAAAAACAGAACAGAACATACTCACCCCCACTGACACAATACGACTCTGAATTCCAAAACAATGTTACCCTAGCCGGTATTGCGGATGCCAATATCCTAATCGGCTACCTCTTTGCAGGCATCCCCCAAGATCTCATGCGCTGAATCATATCCATGGACACAGTGCCCACCAACCATCAATGACTGGTATGCGAAGGCCATCCACTTCCAAACCTAATGGGAGAGGGCTGATGAAATTGCCAAACGAGGCAATAAACCTACCCACACTTATTACTCCTTCACCACCCCGACCTCTGCCAAAGCCAAGGATGCAGATACCAAGAACGTCAATGCCATCTCCATCTCAAAGATGACCCCTGCAGAATAGAAATGATGCTTCGAACAAAAGCTTTGTTTCAGATGTTGTCAACCAGGTCATATCATCAGTGCGTGCCCAACCTTTGCAAACAAGAAACTCCTTGACTGAAAGGTCAGAGTCATCCATGAAGAACCCAGGAATTCCGATGATGATGTCATTAGTAGCATCTCGACAGGTTTTTAAGGAGGGAAACATCCACAGCACATGTTTTCCCTGTTAGCACTGCACCTGTAACTGTACAATCTGCTTCATCAGGAATTGTTATCCCCATTCTCTTCCAGTTACCCACAAATACTAAGAAAGTTGCTGAAATCTGAGCCCTGATCGATAGCAGCACTGAGATCTCATGTGTCGATTATCATTTCACTCGAAGAAACCACCTTCCCCTTGCCAAACTCAACCAACCTATTCACGCCCAAAACACAGACTACTTCGTCAATAAGAACGGAGACATTTGCTATATCTATGACCTGCTCCTCACAATTCAAGGGGTAACTACACAGACCACCCTTCATGTTCTCTCCTGCAAGTGAGAAAACATCATCCTCGGCCAACCATGGTTATGATGGTACAACCCACTCATTGACTGGAATTTGAGGACCCTCACCCTGTCCAAGTCACTCAATGACCTCACAACTCCAGAATCCTGTGCAAAGACCCTTGCCTCCAGCCCACACCTTTGTGGGTTCTTACAGAAAGAATCTGACGAGAGCCAGTATCTTATCAATGCGAACCGGAACCGAGTCTTACAGCACATTATCCGTGGGGAATGTCCACAAGTCCCAGTAGTAACTGTTGCCAAGATCCAAGCTGCCACCACCTTGGCGGAGGCGACAGAGGTTGGCAAACCAAAAACGGCTCTCCCCAGTGAGTACTCCACCTATGCATCGGTCTTCTCCAAAGAAGCAACCGACCATGTTCCCCCATCCCAACCGTACGACCACACTATTAATCTTAAGGACACCTTTGTCCCAAAGATTGGGAAGGTCTACCCTCTCTCTCTCCTCCTGAACGGAAGGCAACTGAAGACTTCATTGATGAACACCTACGGACTGGGAAAATCTGTCCCTCCAACTCCCCTCATGCCTCCCCCTTCTTCTTCGTCAAGAAGAAGAGTGGTGACCTTCGCCCTTGTCAGGATTACTGATACATCAATGAACACACCACCCGTGACGCATACCCCCTACCTCTCATCTCAGACCTTATCAACAAACTGCAGGAAGCAACCATATTCACCAAATTTGACGTCCGTTGGGGGTACAACAACGTTAGAATTAAGGACAGCGACCAATGAAAAGCTACCTTCATCACCCACCATGGTCTCTTCAAGCTGACCATCATGTTCTTTGGCCTTTATAACTCTCCAGCCACCTTCCAGCAGTTTATAAATGACTCCTTCCACGACATGATCGCTGAAGGGTGGCTCACCATCTACATGGATGATCTCCTCATCTTTTCTCCTAATGATGTCACCCACACTGAAAGGACGAAATGTGTCCTACAATGCATAATGGAACTCGACCTCCATCTCAAACTTGAGAAATGTCACTTTGCCATCACCAAAGTCGAGTATCTCAGAATGATCATCTGTTTCAACCTCATCGCCATGGACCCCACGAAGCTCGACAGGATCACCAAGTGGCCTGTACCTTCCAAGGTCATCCACATCCGGTCCTTCTTGGGATTCACCAATTTCTACCAATGGTTCATCCCTGACTACTCCATCATTGCTTGTCCCCTCATCGACCTCACCAAACTCAACCATGCTTGGGATTGGTCCCCCACTTGCCAAGACGCCTTTGACCACCTCAAACGGCTCTTCCTTGCGAAGCCCCTCTTACACCTCCCCGACTTTTCCACACCCTTTGTCATCACTATGGATGCCTCGAAATTCGCCTCAGGTGCCATCCTCCTCCAAACGGATACCAACAGTGACTGGCATCCCTGCTCCTACCTTTTGGAGTCTTTCTCCCCCACCAAACACAACTATGACATCTATGACCGCAAACTCCTTGCCATCATCCGTGCTCTGAAAGCCTGGCGCCACTATCTGCATGGCTCTGCCTTCCCTATCCAAGTCTTCACCGACCATAAAAACCTTACCTACTTCCACACCCCGTAGAACCTGAACCGCCACCAGGCTAGATGGCTTCTCGATCTTGTTGACTTTGACCTTGCGATCGTCCACATCTTGGGACGCCTCCTTGCTGGTCCTGACACACTCTCTTGCCACTGACTTCTATGCAGGCAAAAGCAATGGAAACAACAAACAATGGGCTTTCCCAGACTTTGGCTTTGCCTCCTGTGGTTAGAACACTATAAGCTAGGGGAATAATTACCTCCTAGATGAAGCAGTATCTAGGTCTACTAGATATGAGTCAGTTGAGTACTTAGTGTAGCT
>JBBPSM010000093.1:9086-20571 GCA_038093595.1 Butyriboletus regius
GTGTCGCATCGGCGCTGAATGCCCCAATGCCTTTTTTTTTTTTCAGCAGCGACGGGTAATTCAAAGCTACGAGGATGTCGAAGGTGTCTTAACAACCAACAAATGCCGTGCAACGTACTAATTTCGAATGCGAGGTGCGTTTTAATGTCGTCATACATCAGCCTGAGTAAGGCGATGTTGAGACCTAGAGGGATCGACTGTCTTCGCTTGACTCCAACCATTTGTTGAACTCTTCCCTCGCATTCTTCAATACCTCCACTCTAGCCTTCTCACACGTTTCCTTGTAGTCCGTCGTTTCCTTCCAGCCTTTCCAGTCGGTCTTCTCTGACATATCCCACCACTCCCTCTTGTACGGGTGCTTAGGTGCACCAGCATACCCCTATGGCTTGGCTGTGTAAGGTTGCACATAGGGATTCAACACGACTTCCATCGGGGGATGAACTGGTCCAGTAAAATGGACGATCGCCGGATCCTCCATCTCTCTCAAGCAAAGCCTTTCTCTGTCCATAGACGTACACTCCGCGTACGTCCCGAGTCCTTGTGCGTTCCACTCGAGGCTCAACGCGACCCAGTCGGTTTTAAAGTGAGCATTGAGTGCGTCCTGTTCACGAAATTTGGAGTGCACCATTTCGTGACAGCGCGTTTCAAGCTCTCGGAGCGTCGAGCGAGCTCTTGCGAGATCGACCAGGAGCACGCCGGCATTGAAGTATTCTCCTCGCGGGACGCCCGGGTGTCCCATTGGGCATCCTACGTCAGGTGCCGCGGCGAGCGAGCGACCACTGAGGTCGGTGTTCCACAACTCTCTCAAGTCCCTGCGCACCAGAACGTCTGCATCTAGATAAAGAACGCGCTGGACAGGCAAGCATTTCATCATGTCGACTTTGGCCCAGACGGCACCCATGTTGGAGGTCAAGGAGTTTGGAGGTAACGCCAGAAAGAGAAGAGTGACGCTCGAACGCATAGGCAAGGACGCTTCGATCTTCCTCTTGTCTTCTGCAAGGAGACCGCAGTCGACGATATAGAGCGTGATGCGACCCTGGACGTGTTCCACGACGCCGCGGAGAGTTACCGCCGCTGCCATGGCATATGCAGAGTCGACGGTGAGCGCAATGTTCATTCCGTATTCAAAAGCGTCATATAATTGTCTATCCATGCCTGGATCAAGAAGAAAACCGATGCGCATCGGGGTCTTTTTCTGCAGTACCATCTGATACTGTTCGGGATTCATCGATAGCTGCTCGTACTCTCCTTTATGGACTGCAAGAAAGGCGTCGATGCCGCGACGTGGGTGGTGTGGGCTGTCAAAAGGCTGTTCAGACCAGTTGTAATCGTCGAAGATAAAGATGCAGCCGAGCCGCGCTAGCCGCCATGCCAACTCTGCATCAAGAAGTGTATCGTCTGAGCGATGGGACCCGTCGATATAAATCCAGTCGAACCCAGCCTCGTGGTCCTCGTTCATCTCCTCCAGCAATAGGGTACACAGGGCGGGGACGCTGAATTGGGAGAGCACGCGAGCAGGACGACCCGTGAGTGCGACATTATGGGCGAGTTTACGATACCGTTCTCGTCCCTCCGCTGTTCCCATGAGGTCAAAGTGATCAATGCAGACGACTTCTCCACTGGTAGCACAGAGGGTGGTCAGGAGGAATACTGCCGAACGACCCTCCCAAGATCCAATCTCGAGCACGCGAGGCGCTTTGGAAAGGACGAGGTGAAAGAGATTCTGCCATGCGGGCTTATTGAATGAAAACCAGTCTTGAGTCGGGGTAAATTCATAGAGGTCGGTGGTCGCATTTGTATCCAATTTGCTCATCGTTGCTGCAGATGATCGTTACAACCATCAGCGAAGTATGATGAGTATGAAGAGACTTTACTTGATTACACGGAGGTATGGGGTGGGCTATTGAGGGGAACAGTGCAGAAAGGACCTCACGTATATGTGAGATAGGCTCGAGCGGATCGTCGTCGCCCCGAAAAGGCAAGGACAGTCAGCCATACTACCTTTTGGACTTAAGGTGTGTGTGGGTTCGTAATTCGTGGTGAGATATAACACTCTAATATATTTCTGGGTGATCGTCCGTGTTCTGAAATGGACGACTTGTCCAGATAAAGACGGGGTTTATTGCATAAAGCTGCCAACAGAGTCATCGGACCTTCATCTGAGACGCTGGTTCTTTCTTTTTACCCTGTTTATTGGCCAGTGGGGCGGTGGCCCTATATCAGACATTACATGCGTGTGACCCTGGAAAGTGGGATAGGGAATCATTCAAAGCGCGCATCTCTGTCCCCTCTCTTCCCCTCGGTGACGTTCTTGTTCATTCCTGGTGAGGACCATTCTGAACGTCGTCCATTTCTCTTCGGTCAAGCTGACATCTATCATGGTCAGATTTCACGCCTACCTGACTCCAAGTGAATATAGCATTCGACGCAAGTCGTTGCGTATTCCAAAGATCCTAAACATATTTGAGGGGAATGGCCAAGACAAATTTTTCCCCGGACCTTGCCGTACCCGCCATCGACCCTCGTCGCAAGTTCTTAGTAACAGGTGGGAATGGATTTATCGTGAGCCAGGACACCACCCGATGAAGGCTTTGGAAGCTAAATTTTTCTTTGAGGGGTCGCACGTGGCGAAAGCCCTCTGTACCCTAGGTGCCTTCGTCCGTATAGCAGATATCGTCCCATCCTCCGCGTTCGAGGAGCCCATCTGTCACGAAACGCTTGTCGGAAACCTCTGCGACGAGCAGTTTTGTGACCGCGCTGTCAAGGGCATCGATACTGTCCTTCATTTTGCTGCCACCATGGGAGGAATGGGGACCATCCACGCAGGTAACGACCTCACGATTTATCAAACCAATTCGTGCATCACGTCCAACGTCTTGGTGGCGTCCATCCACGCCAACGTGCGCGTCTTCTTCTACGCCTCCTCAGCCTGTGTCTACCCGGCACATAAGCAAGAGAATCTCGACACCGATGTGTCGCTTAAGGAAGAGGACGTTTGGGAAGGGGGGACACCCGAGCCACAAGGACACTACGGCCTCGAAAAGCTTGTCTCCGAACTCCTCGTTCAACGCAGCGCATACAACATATGTGCCCAAATCGCGCGTTTCCACAACATATTTGGTCCGCGCGGTGCATGGAATGATGGACGTGAGAAAGCCCCCGCGGCACTCTTGCGGAAAGCATTGGCGATGCGTTTGTCGGGGAGGGGCCCGAAGGAGCTCGAGATCTGGGGCGATGGCAGACAACGACGCAGTTTTCTATTTATCAGCGACTGTGTGGATGCCATATTAGCACTCCTGGCGTCCGGTTACGATAAGCCGGTTAACATAGGTTCCGATCGCGCCGTCACGATCAACGACCTCGGAGAGATAGCTGTCAGGTGGACAGGACTGCAACCAGGTTTGGATGTCGTGTTTCGACCAGATACTGACGCGAAAACGGTCGGGGTTCGCGCAAGAAACTCAGACAACCACCTCGCAGAGATGGTCCTCTCTGGTTGGACCCCAAAAGTGTCTCTGGAAGACGGGATGGCGCAGACGGGGAAGTGGATCCAGGGTGAGATGGAAAAGATTGTGGACGGTATGGACGACGAGGAACGTATCTCTGTGTTGCAGATGATGCGCCGGAGCAAAATCGTCGACTTGGCAGACAAGGACATCAAGGTTGCCATTCTCCTCCCTATCACTTCCCGCGGTTCGAACCCTCCAAGTCAATGCCTGTCTCTCCTCAAGGATTTTGCCGAATCGCTCGCTCGTACGACCTGGCGGGACACTCGTCAACTGAGTGGTCAACGATTTATGGTCAAAGTCTATCTCGCGATCGACCACGATGACCCCTTGTTATTGGGAAGCGACAACAAAACCGGCATGAACATCGCCGAAGCTGTACTGGCGTCGCAAAATATCTGTGATGTGGCGATCCAAATTTGCAAACACCCTGCTGGACATGTTTGCGCCATCTGGCGACAGATCGCCAAGCAAGCCTGGCAGGATGGGTCGGACTACTTTGTCCTCATGGGAGATGACGTCGTCCTCAAGGATGAAGGTTGGATCAGGGATGCCCACGCAGAGTTTGCTCAGATAGCACACCGCACAGGCACGCCCCACGGATTTGGATGCGTGGCATTCACAGATACCAGTTTCCCCGGTATGCCGACCTTCCCTATCGTTCACCGCACTCATCTAGATATCTTCAACGGGGACGTCATTCCCGAAATCTTCATCAACCAAGATGGCGATCCCTTCCTGTACCAACTCTATCGTCGTTGGGACTGCTCCAGGATGTTCACCGCGAGAATCTCGAATGGGATCGGAGGCAGCCAAGCAGCACGATACCGCCAACAACATGCCAAAGGGTGGACGTTTGGCCCCTTGGACAAAGCGACAGCTACCACCGAGGAGTGGTTGCTGAGGCGTTGTCCAGCAGTCTCACGTAAGCTTACCCTGGACGTTGTGATACCGAGCTTCCGAGTCCAACTCGGGCTCCTGGAACCCATGCTGAATCTGAAACCATCCCCGACGTGCACCACAATGTTCATTATCATCATCGACGACCCGCACTCACCTTCCCGCCTCGAGCTAGAAACCAAATTTGCCTCAAGGCCGGATATTCGCATCCGTACCAATGAAAAGAACCTTGGTGCATCCGCATCACGTAATCGGGGCATGAAGGAATCTGCTGCAGAGTGGATCCTCTTCTTGGACGACGACGTCACCCCACAATCAGATCTCCTCGTCGAGGCTGAGAAAGCCATCCGTGCACACGCGAATGCAATCGGCTTCATCGGAAATGCACAGTTCCCTGCAGCCTACTCGATTTTTACCACTGCTGTGCATCTAGCAGGCGTCACGTACTTCTGGGACATCGCCGTGAAGATGCGTGGAGAGACTGACATGCCGTGGGGGGTGACAGCAAACCTGATCGCGCGTCGTATCGATGATGGTGTAGAGTTTGATCTTCACTTTCCTAAGACGGGGGGAGGTGAAGACATCGACTTTTGTCGACGGAAAAGAGATTTGTGGTTTCCTGCGAAAAAGCAGGGATTTCATCCCGCTCCGGCTGTGGTCGTCACCCATCCCTGGTGGAACGAAGGCAAGCGGTCGTACGTTCGCTATTACATGTGGTCAAAAGGCGACGGAGGTCTCATCAGATTGTATCCTGATCTAACCTACATCGACCATGCGCCGAACAGCGGCGAGCTGTTACTGATCAGCTGCTGTCTGATATGCGTTGGGGTGCCTTTGTTTCTTTTAACAGGCATTGCATTTCCGTCCGTTCTTGCGTTCCATCTCGCGAGCACGACCATCGTCAGTAACATTGTTCATGACATGTATCGCCACCTCTATCGATACGCCAACCGGACGGCCGCCATCAACTCGACGCTCGCCGGTCCAAAGTGGGTCGTCGCCATCGCGGAAAGTTCTCTGATTAGGGTGACCAGTGAGTGGGGACGAGTGTTTGGCATATTAGAACGCGGGGAGATAGGATGCCTGGGATACAGGTTTGATTGGTTTACCCACAGAATGGGTGATGGACCTAGGAATGAGGAAAGAAGGAATTCGAGGCAAAGGATCGCGGTTATTATCGTCATGCTGGCAGTCACTCTCCGTGCCGTTTACTGGTGATTTTTTCGGTGTACGATGTTGCATATGTTCTTGGGTAACTAGCGTGTTCAATGGGTTCCCCTTTGGAATTGAATGTGGAGAGTAATGGAACTGCATGGCCGTGAAGACGGTCAATGGGGTCGAAGTTTGTCTCTTACTAGTAGAGCCCTCCGAGAATGCATGATGATATTGAGTCGTTCTCACGACAAGAAATAGCAGTGTATGTAAGCAAAATACGATCAGGCGCTTTGCCAGATAGTTTACTTACCAGGGAAGCTTTGGTGGTGACTGACAGAGTCATCCTGCTACCTGCAAACTTTGAAATAATGCAAAGGATTCATACACAGTTCGTCACGTAAACGAACCGACTTCACGACAAGTTCAACGCCATGTCCCAAAATCCTTTCTCGAAGCGCACAGTTCTCTCCCAAACGGAAAACCACAGATCATATCGAGGCTGCGATGGAGAGTCGACTTCTGCCAAAAGTTCCATCGTTTCTAAAAAGGGTGGTGTAAGAATCCGTTACATGACCTTGATTCGTGAGGACGGTGGAACGGCATACTCACTGATACCGGAAACAACCCCTGCCTGATATTCCTCTCCGGCGTATACCTCAATCCACTCGAGGTATGGGTTACCTTCCCACTTGACCCAAGAGTTCGGCTTTTGGGCCTCCTTTTTCAGCCAGAGACCTACTTCCCCATACCCTAACAGGCAGGCGGCCACCGCCATGACGAGCACCGTCGTGTCACCTTGATAGAAATTGAACTTCCGAGTCCAAGAGGCAGAGAGCAAATCGGACTTACCTTGCAACCCCGTGTCTATAAGGAACGCGCCATACGCAGTAGTGGCATGTGACTCGGGTGTCCTTTCCAACTCTTGAAGAGATGTACCCCATTGTGAAAAGAATGAAGCGTGCATGGCATTTTTCCTCGACGTAAATAACTTCCATGGTTCGCCTTGCTTTCCGTTGAGCGGACGGGAAGACAAGCAACATAGACACACCGGCGAATGACCCTGTAGCATGTGGGGAAACCTCCTCGGAAATGTCAAGGACTGCCTCGACGGCAGCATTGATTGATGCGAAATCATTAAATTTGGATGCCAACAGCCTATGCTCTCGTGCTGAGACAATTTCCAATTGGCGAAACCGAACCTACGCATATGCCCTCGCATAATACTTCAAGTAAAGGTAATCCTGCCTGATCGCGTGTGAGATTGTACATTCATGAAGTCTTAGGCGTCTCACTTGATGAAGTGTTGGAACGATTTGTTGTCCAAAGTTCCTTTTCCCAACTGAACCACAAAATCGTGTCGTACGTATTGTTTCCATACCGCTGCTGTGTTTTGAATAAACTTAAATATCAGCGGGTATGGATATCTTGACGTTTTTCTGTGAAAACGATCCAGCGATAATGCAGTCTCTTGGAATAACACGCTTACGGCTGCACGATGAGGCTGGACGTCGAGTGAAGGTGGTTCAGGCTCAAAGAACCGCTCCCTTTCCCCAAAGATGAGGCAGTCTCAATTCCTAATCGTGTGAATGTCCTCGCTTGTGCAACAGCTTCTTCCACTATAATTTACAAGCCATAAGCAACAAATCTCCGTATACTGATACTTTGAAAACCATTACCTGGGACTTCGTTTCCTAGGGCACAAACCAGTGCCGCACTGAGTGCGGCATCCGCTCCCTGAACGTTCTTTGATTTCAAACCCAGTCGGGGATACAGAGTGAATGTGAGCGCCTTAGACTCTGTGCTACTGGCACGACAAAGGACGTCGACGACATGGTCTTTGGTCTCTAGCATGTTGCTAATTCCAAGGATCTCGATATTGTCATCCAAGGGGAAGTCGGACTTGATTTCCAATGAGGCACCGCTTGGTGCTTTCACTTTAAGAATATCGTTTACCGAGACGATGGTCTGACCGCCCTTTAAAAGTACAGCCTGAGGTCCGAGGGCCAGAAGATTCTGTGCCATCACGAGCATGTCGTGGAGTGAGGTAATTTTCAAAGGATGTCCTTCTATGTTGAGGAGATACTGAGCTTCCGCTTCACTCAACACGACGACCTGTGCAAGAGGAAACAGTTCTTTTACGATCGTGCTGACATCTTCCCCAGATAGGACAATTCCATAATCCGAGACGTCGACGGAATCACAGACAAAGGGAACACGACCGTGTTGTCTAAAATGCGTTTTGAGACTCGATGCAACGGATTTTGTAATTCCAGAATCGAAGAGGGTGCCAGTCTTGATTGCATGCACGTGAACGTCCTTGAGCGTAGATGTTATCTGGACGGAATGGCTCAGAGGGGTACCAGAGTCAGGGTATCGACGAGGAACACGAGCCTGCTTCTCCACAAAGTCTGGGGGCATAACATGCCTCTGCACACTAATCGTATTCTGTGCTGTGACCGCAGTCACGACACTGGTGCCATGGCACCCATGCGCCGCGAACGTCTTGAGGTCGGCCTATTCGATGAGAATGATCGATGGTGCCGGTGGGCGCTGCAACAGAGTCACATCTACACACCTGGATACCTTCCCTTCCGTTGGGATCTGTACCAGCGATCGTCAGAACTGCTGTAATTCCAGGCATACCGATCCTGAATCAGTGTGGAAGGCCCGCAGCACTTGGTTTTGCTGATTCACGCGGGGATTCCCGTGAAGAAGAGTCCCATTGTGACCGAGCGAGAATGTATCAACTTTGCTCGAACTCGAACTCCTCCACAGGGCGATAAATTCGGAGAAGTGACCCCGACGAGCAGAAGAAGAATCAATGTCTACCTCGATGTTTTGAACGGCGGACGTGGGAATCCGCGTAGCCCCTCACTGCGGTTTGCCTCACGGTATACTGGTCTGGTTATCAAACCATATCGTAGATCAACGAGGACATTCGCCGTCTTTTGCTCGTGACTGAATGTCCAGAACCTTGTGTGAAGTCGGGCGGGTCCAAGACATACTCGACGCTTTCGACACCCATTCGTCCATGTCATGTCATGGGTGCCGGTGATCTGACATTCGCTAGTAGGACCATTGCTGATGCCTTCATCGCTCTGGTCACCCTCGTTCGTGTACGATGATTCAACCATCCACTGATGGGGCCATCTGACAATCGACCAGCCAGGAAAAAAGAAGAAAACGAACATAACATTTCCATTCGCTGAATTCGTTGCATGTTATGTCAGTCCCATTTACTCCCCCACAACCTCCATCATCTTCTCATCGGACTCCTTTGGCACTGGATCAGCCTCGTCATAACATAGCTCACAAGCAAGTCAGAGGACCCTCGATCCTGCGCTGGGTCCACCGCTGAGCATGCAACAGGTACACACGTATCTTTGTGGGGAAGCATAGTTTACTGGTCCAATGCTCTGAGCATTCTATACATCCTGTAATTACTCTGCCTGTAGTACGACTTGCTGGAGTTGAGCTCGACACTGCATCATCCTCACGTGACGACATGAACTGCGTCCATGCCTGACCAAGTTCGAAAGAACTGCGAAACACTTTTCAAGAACGAGGCGAGGGTCATCACGATGATTTGTACCCGTTGCGTATTTCGATGCTTCAAATGGATGGAACGCGCAGGGGACCGGATCACTGGCGCAGCAGGTCCTTACTTTGTAGGGCTCGCTGTCATTCTCATATCCATCGGAGCTCTCGGCTTCTGTGAGTACGCCCTTTCTCGGAACCTCGACGTGCTTGATGCTTTTCGCACAGTTACCGTTGTGCAACCCAGCTTACCACTTCCTTGGTTATCAACCCCACCTTGCTTGCTCATTGCTCTCAACCTTTTTGTGCACTATTACTACGCCTGCGCCATTCCCCCAGGGTTTGCGGATGACCCTCCACGATATCCTGGAACTAGCTTTCTCTGGGCATCTCCGACCACCCAAAAAGGACCATCAACTCCTGGTGCGCGGTGGTCATCTTCGAGGCTAGAAATCGTAGACGCGAGTTTCTCCCGATGCAAACGATGTAGAGTTATGCGCCCAGAGGTGAGTCCCACCATCTGTCTTTGAATATATGCGTATAGTGTGCTAATGTGCTTCGTACCGAGAGGGCACATCATTGCCGCATATGTAACAAATGTGTTGTCAAATACGACCACCACTGTCCTGTCAGTACCTGATCTCTTTCTCGTTGTTCTGTGGTCATGACCCTTCCTCGTCCAGTGTGAGTACCCTCGTTGCACGGTCAAGCATCCAAGATTTAGTGCAATTAGGGGTGAACCAATGCGTGGGTCTGCACAATGAACGACACTTTGTTCTTTTCATGTACGTCCTCATTCGATCGTGTGCGACCGTAGCGAATGTGTTTGTAGGACATACCTTGTTATTGGAAGTTTTTTCTACTGCTTGCTCGGATTCCCTCACGCCCTTGACGCACTCGGACTGCGATATGTGGTGCGTTCCTCCCCCTGGTTCTCTGGCTGTCACTGATGCTCGTCGATGCTCAGCCATGGGTTCATACCCTGCCCCAACTCTGTTTCATTATCTCCTACATACTCTCTGCCGTGATGTGTATCGCAGTCCTGATCATGTTACTTTGGCACTTGTGGGGAATTGCACATGGGGAAACGTCCGTTGAAGCGCAAGACCATGCGGTGTATCGGAAGATTGCAGAAGGAAGGGGAGAGGTACGTGCATTCTTCCTCCCATGTACCTCATTGGTATTGATCGCACCCGAGACGTTCATTAATTCTTATGATTTGGGGTACGTGAATCGCTTAATCTCGGGTTCGTGACTATGTAACAGCCAACAGGGCGCGCAACAATCTTGCCATTTTCTTCAATATAGGGCGAAATGGATAGTACGTCATGCCTTCTTTGATCAATCCTCGTTCATGACTCTCACGACTCTGAAGCCCAATATATACACTATTCCTTCCGTTTAGAATTATGCCGTACACGGATGGACATTCATGGGCAAGGCGCCAAGGACTGGAGCGACATCTCGGCGTGCGGGAAGGGGAAGAACTGACAGATGAGGACGATGAAGAGCTATGATACCACATCAAGTGAGTAAAATTTCCTTCGCCAAGCCACCTGCGGGAGAGGATGAGAAATGCCGGGGCCATATGACTCTTTGGAAATACTCCTCAGAGGAGATTTCGGGAAGCAGTTTGAGTGAAAAGACCGGTTTTGTTGACGCGTTTTGCGCGCGTTCGTTCTCTGATTGACTCGAGGATGAGTCAATATCCGATAACATGTTACTGACCGGAGCTCATACCAGGGCAGTCGTAGAGTGAAATCTGTACAGCCATGGGAAATCCAATTAATGCGAGCGATGGCGCCCACTCTAATTCCGAATGACAGTGCTGCTGTGCGGCATGCTGATTGACTGTGAAACGGACGAGCGAGAGAAGAACGAACGCGGCGTCGATTTGAGAAGTGAGAGAAGCGACGGAGCGGACAGACGGTCAACTTTCGATAGTACAATAAAAAATATTCGAGGGCTGTTCTGTCGGAACGGATCTTGTGCTCGTTACATAGAGATGGACGGAAGGAATCATATAATGAACAGGGGGATATAAAGATATGGTAGATTATCGCCTTTCTGTTCGCATCCAGCGCCAGTCATCCACGGTCGACCGAGTACCGAGCATCGAGTGCAGAACAGTCTCGCAGCCCGACGCTTCTCTCCAATTTTCACAATTATTTTCTGACCACGTGGAATTCAGCCAAGGCTAACATAAATTCATCGCTACCCCTTGCTCCTGCTCCATTCCAATACTTCCGCGACATTACTACCCGATCCCTGACACTTGTAGTACTGTTCGCTTCCATCCCTCTCTACCATGCCTCCCACTCTCAACCACCCGCCTGGCCTCAACTTCATCGAGGACGCCGAACATCGTGCCGTTCATGTCGATGCTG
>JBBPSM010000094.1:0-17759 GCA_038093595.1 Butyriboletus regius
ATACCTGGGGTCAAGAATGGGGTGGGGCGTTTCCAGCGGAGCGATTGGGCAGAGCTTGCAATCGCGCTCAAAGTCGAAGGTGCACTTCCTGCACTTTTTCATGCTTCTTACAATGATAATGTATGCATAGATAAGCGTTATAAGACGACCAAAGAACGTCTCCGATTCGAGAAGGAAGGACCACCGTACACAAATGGAAGTCTCGATTATGCAGGGAGTGAGTTCATCTTTCGTGCCCAAGCTTCCTGCCTGTCCACAGATCACTACTCTTTATCCAAGACTACGACTACGCCAGTAGCAATCGCGATAGGCGCCAACCAACCTCAGTCACGGACGTTGCAGCCGCGCCTACATACACTCACGCCTGTCACTATCCCTTTCAATCGCCTCACCCATCTCTGGTCCCCTCGACCCCCTCCGACATTCCAATCAAGTCCTGTATGCTTGACCGCGTTTCTTGACGCTGTGCCTGCCATGGCATCGTTCAAGGAGGGTCTAAGGAACAGCTAGATATGGCGGCGCTCATTCGGGCGCCGAAGGAGTTGGCGAAGGAGAATGTGGTCCGGGTGAGGAAGGGAAACAGGCAGAGATCAAGCGCGTGTTGGCGTGGAGCATTGGGGTGATCGAAGAGTTGAACGACGCAAGCCACGAACGGAGGATGTGGCCACCTTTCCTCCGTTTGGTCACAGACAAAGCTCAGAGCTGTTACAGTAATGCAAGGGAAAGTACCATTGTATGAATCGTATTACTGGTAACTGAACAGTTCTAACAGCTGCCATAACTAAGCCACGGCTGCGGCGGTTCAATACATGCCTTGCTGCCTGCGATTCAGAGTGTATTCTGTTCTCCGCCGCACCCCTGAACCGTTACAATGTAAGGCCGTGAACTTTTTCCAAGGATAATAAAGTGGAGTGCTGCCTTGCCGGATATCCCCAGGAGTGCAACGCTCTCAACATCAAATGCGGCCGAAACTCGTGTTAGATCAATTACCTTGCTGGTAGCAAGTAGCAAGGTCATATGTTTCGCGTTTCGTCTGCCAATCGTCAACACTCACAAACACCTCCTATTTTTCGTGCGTAATGTGTCTTCCAACCTTTGTCATGTCTTCTTCACGAGAGCCGCGAAACTGTGCTCTGTTTTTGTGGAAAGAAAAGGGTAAAGAAAAAGAAAGGAACATGAGCGACACAGAAAGTGAATCTACCTCCAAAACTGCTTGATTTCGAGTTCTCGATTTTTCGCCTCAAATTTTTCTTCGTCGTGATTGCTACTTTCTTGTAACATATTTATCAAAATTTCATGATTTACTTATTTTTTAATATTCAGCAAGGTCCTTGTCGGCACAGCCGACCGTCGCGATCCGCTTCAACCGCGCTGGCCGACTGCGCGTATGTCACTTTGCATTTCCCGGCTGTATCACCGGTAATCAAGTCCTCTTCGCCCGTCTTGTTTCCCCTAACACCTTATTCATGTTTCGAATGAAGCCGCAGAACATGGGGTAACTAATTGCGCCCGGCCCATTTGCACTAAGGTTCTCGCACCTAGTGAACTTCGCGGTCCGAATACCGTTCGCTCGCGGGCTTGTAGCACTTATCTCCTCCTCCAGATCGTAGCGCGAACCTTTAATAGCACGCCCGGTACATAGCCTCTCCCGCCTTCAACCAACGACACGTCCGCAAGGGCAATCCCAGCCGCACGATCAGAGAGCATTCGCGCGCAAATCAGGACGAACTACACCGCGAGAAGTTTTAGACGCCTAAATTACAGTACATGCATGTTAACATCCAGTCGAGAATCCGCAGTTACAGCAAGCAAGATACCATGGCATTGACTGTGTTACCGGTAAACTGAAAAACTCTGTACCACAGCCGAATCGAGGCTGCGGTGGCCGCCGCAGCTACTTACACTGCCAGTGGCCTGCTTCAGGGACACAATGTATCGCGAGCTCTCCACTGGCATGCAACGCTGACCTAAACTAAACTGCGCGCATGCTACCTTGCATTTTCCTTGGATATAAAAGATCACCAGCAGTTGGGTTGTCCTTTTCATCAGTTTTGTCTCCCTCAACTTCTTACTCGTGTTCCGAATGAATTTACAGAATCTCGCGATACTACTAGTTGGGCTCGTCTCATATGCGCTAGGGTTCCCGCACCTAGCAAACTTCCCAGAATACCGTTCGCTTGCAGGCTTATCTCCAGAAGAGGTACGGGCCGTAGTGCGGACCTTCAGTAGCACGCCTGGTGCACAACCTCTCCCGCCTCCAATCAACGACACGTCCGCAAAGCTTGTCTATGACTCGGCCCACCCATACGAGCCTGATAGACCAGGTGACATCCGTGGGCCCTGCCCCGGATTGAATACCCTTGCCTCTCATGGGGTACGTGGTCTGAGATCTCGATGACGCGATTTACCATGAGCATTTTTCTTTTCCAAAGTATCTCAACCGTACTGGCGTGGCCACTCCGGCCGAGATCATCAATGCTGTCCAAGAAGGTACGTAGACAATGGCACAGGGATCCTCGTCGAGATTTCCATCTGAAACTCATAGGTTTCAACATGGGATGGGACTTGGCTTCATTCGTCACTTATGGGGTATGTCAGAGGGTACTCCATCGTCCCGCTTTCCCGCTAATGAATGGATGGTTTGGGAATGAAATAGGCATTCATCGTTGACGGGAACCATTTGACCAACCTGATGAGCATTGGTGCAAATACGACTGCAGATGGTCAACTCACTCCCGGGCTTAACATCCATGGCAACTTTGAAGGTAAACTTCGTTACCTCTCCTATGATAACGGATGTCTTGTATACTCCCGATGACGACACGCTAATTACTGCTGTTGACTCTCAACACTAGGCGATGTTAGCACCACTCGCGGAGACTATTATTTCGGCGACAACTATAGTTTCAATGAGACCTTGTTTGATGAAGTAGGTCGGGCCACCACCCGCATCTATATTGCTCAACCCTTTCACAGCTCGTCTATGCGGCCAATCTCGTCGGAGATGGTAAGATCACCGTCGAATCTGCATCCCTGCAAAAGTATCTCCGCATCAACGACTCCATCGCACGCAATCCGACCTTTTCGTTCGATACTCCCCGCTACCTCACTGCCTACGCAGAAACAACATTTCCTCTCGCCTTCTTTGTGAGCAACCAGACGGTGAACACGACCATGAATGTCACGTTGGACAACGCGCGGAGTTTCTTCGAGCTGCACAAGTATCCCGAGGGATTCTATCGTCGTCAGGCCCCATACGACTTTAGCGAGGTCGGCACCATGTTCAGCAAGATATTCGCCTTGATCGGTGTGCCGCCTGGTCGTAACGAAGGCGTGGGCAACTATGTGGTGAATCCAGAGGACCCTGGGACTGTACGTCGATCTGTCTGGTCCGGTGCACCATCTCTCATGCTGATTTTTCTCAGACGTGCTATGCATACCAGAGACAGGTCAACTTAACAGCTGAGATGTACCCCAACCCGACTTCCGAACTCGAGGCTGCGATCAAGACCAATTTGGTCACGTTCTACCAGACGCTAGAAGACCCGACTTGTGAACAACTTTTTCCATTCGGGCAGTAAGAAAGACGAATTTAGAGCGATGGTTCAACGAGATCCTTCATTATGCTGTGGAACTGGTTCTCTCCCCATCGGTACTACAAATTAGTTTCTTGGTTGTCAATGGCGATATATTGGACATTGATCTCAGCACATGACAAATAGATTTCACCACCGTATTTTAGAGTGTTCAAGGTGTGAATGATGATTTGACCAAATGCACTATACAGAGCGCGGGTAAACTGTCTACGGTTGCATTCCCCATCGACGCATCCGTTAGACTTACTTTGGATTAATGGCGGTTCGGTCTCAAAGTCGTGGTCTCTCGAGGACAGAGTCCCCAAGCTGGCGGAGCCTGTTGATTACGGCCGTCAACGGGGGGTCAGCACTGGCGATTGACATGTCGGCAGGCTGACCCGCTTCCCCGCCCACTCTAGTGTGCCGCCAGACTGTCTCCCACGTCTTGAAAGGCGTCTGCGACATGCTCGATAAAGACTGGTGCCAACGTCATCTGACACGAGTCTTTGAATCCGATGCAAGATTTAACAGCGTGCAAGCCAATGAGGTCCTATCTATTGAACGCGAGAATACGAAGACAGTCGCAAGACAAAGCTTGGTACAATCCACATGGTCAGATAAAGCACGGAGGCATCCAACTTCATGGGACGTGTTGCAGAATCAAGCGTGAAATGTGCAATAGCATCCCAAGGATTTTGAATTCGTCTCAAGGCAAGGAAATAAACGTACGAGGACGTACCTGAAATCCACCGCACGTCGGCCGAGAGACCGACCCAGAGAGTAGAGCCACGAACACTCATACACATAGACCACCTACATAGCTTTCACCGCACTGTCCAGCAAGGGGTGGATCCAAAAAAAAAAAAGGTCACGAACAAAAGAGGCTATAGGTTTTGCACTTTCTCGACCGATATACTGGCGTGTGCACTTCGAGGCATAATTTACTCGAGTATGCGTTGCAATATCTACCAATTGAACCTCCAATGACGGTTCAGCATCACTGTACCTTGCATTCTCATATGTACTTGAGACGTCCCTTTTCCGCCGCGCACCGACCAGGTTGATAGAAAGGCGAATAAAACACACCTTTGATTTTCCTCGAGAAGATGAACCAAACTTGAATCTGAGGCAGGACTCCATTTCATCCGGACCATCCGGACCTAGGACTTTCCCACGTATGCGTTCCCATAAGCATGAGACAAAACATCGCGTGGTCGCCTTCTGCCAAGCCCCACATCTCGAACTTTGTCAATATCTCCTTGAGCGACTTTATTATAATATCATCGGCTTCAGAATTCTGGGCATCTGCTCATTTGATAGCGGAGAGACAGGCAGACGAGGGAGATTCTCAAGCGTCGATTCGGTTGGCTCGCTACCCATCATTCTTCTCGCCTTCTCGACTCAAGGAAACTCATTCTGTTTCCCACCACACAGTGCATATCTAGTCAACTTGTGTTTCTATCTGATGGAACAATGCAGCCAATTTATAGCGTTATTCGTTCTCACGTGCACGCCTCCTCTTCCTGTAAAGCTGTGGACCTTTGGTACAACCGTCACTCATGATGGACCACTATGATCCGCGGGAACCAAGTTCCCATAAGAGGTACGCTTGTCATCCAGAGGTCTGGGTAGTTGGAACATAGCCTAACACTTGAATCGAGCCTCTTTGCTGGGAGCGTTGCGTGTTGCCTCCGTATCACAGTGCCTTCAAGTTGCATTGCGTTGGAGCTTCGTCCGCAAAGGCGTCATGACCGGGCATTATCGCTCAACAAAGTTGCCGGTTGCCTCGCCATCTGACGCAGTAGTCCCGGTCCCACGTTTCTTCCCAACGCGGAGAAGTACATGTGACTGGAAGCAGTTACCAGCATCTGGGAGTCCGAACGTTCTGCAAAAATCGTACCCCCTTCCGGATCCGATGATGCCCTACTGCCGTATTCTCTCACTCCATCGGAACGGCGAACTCAACTCAATTCCCCTAACCTGTATGTCTCGTCGCCTACACCGACTTTGACAACCAGGCACAGGCTTCCAAACAGTAAGAACTTGTTTCAGTCAATACACAGCTATCTAATAATATAACACAACGGATGACGCTCATCGCGATCCGGCGTACTCCAAGGACGAGATCAGAGAGAAGAACCTCCGCAATAGGATAAATATTCAGAGATCACGACAAAGTTACTGCCATGTAAAGTCCGCCAGCAATTGGGTTGAAGGGAAGAACGACGTGATTGTCATGCTCATCAAGAAGCATCCCGAGGACAGACTGGTCCCGCAGGAACACCCCCGGTTTGTCGTTCAGCTGTCCACAACTCACGTACCCAGCATTGTTGACTCAGTTCGGTACACTGCTAGTTTCGGCTCCGATCGCACAGCTAGCAACGACACACTCCCCGTCTGGTGTTGTACCCTTTTCTATAGGGGGGAAGTGAACGAAGCTTGGCGGTCATTTCTTGCTGTGCATGACAGGTCGCGACAGAAGTGTGCGTTTCGCGTCTTTTCAGGCCCCTTTCTCTTAATTCGAAACCCACACAGTCTAGGGAATTGTTTTGAACAACGCATGATTAGAAAAGTTGTGCATGTGGTGTCCAACCAAATCTTATCTACGTCGTGGTTATGGTCGAAGTATCGCTCAGGATCAGAGCAAAGAGCATCACAACCCCCTTTGTCAAAATGAATCTCAATCGCCACCAGTTTCTCTTACACCCTCACCATGACCAAATTGCTATAGGAGCTTCCGATGGCAATCGTTCGTTCAATTCAACTATCTCGGATTTCCCCTGCTACGCAGGATGGTCATGTCTCCGACGTTCAGGGATAGACTGTATGAAGCACATTCTAGTGTCAGTGAGGACTAGGAATAACCGCATCGAGAACGCTCAAGACCCTTCCACACTGTTCATCGACTCTGTTGAACCTCGTTCAACGCTTGTCAGCATCCTATGATAGCAAACCAAACTCTTCGGTACCTTTCCATTTCACCATATCCGCATCGTGAGACATCACGTTGACGTAGACCGCATGTATCTGATGCTTCCACCCAGTGCAGTGCATCGGGTGGGTAAGTGTCTTGAAGGTCGTCACGGTTGCGCGTTTTAGGCCTTAGTTGCCAAAATACAGAAGCCGTATTCTTTTTACATTCTGGCCAAGATAACGCTCACTCCCACAAGAATATCGTATAGGGTTTTTCCAGTAAGCAATGTGAAGCACATGCAATCAGATCCCGTGTACCGCCTTATTCAAGCGAGTAGCTGGCTCACAGGCAGCCCTTAGATACACCATCCTTTAAAACGACAGATTCCCAGTACTCTTTCCCCCGTGTCGCTATGGCCCAACCTGCTGCTTTCCAAGTTTGCGACCCTCGCGTGCACCTTCAAGAGAAAAACGACGATGTCGCACCGGAGCACTTTGTCCTGGTAGATAGTTTGGCACCCAGCATTGAGACATATCTCCACTACGCCCGCGAACAACGACACAAAGAGGCTGCTGAAGCCCGCAGAGAAGGCCACCGTCCCCCGACTGGCTGGCTGAGCGAGTTGTTCGGTCTCAATCGACTCGCTCGTCACCAAGATTCATTTGTTTCCGAGAAAAAGGCAGAGTCCGAGTTCGACGAGGCCGCCGTCCTCGCTGTCACTCCTGCCGAGTACCGTGGCGCTTCCGGCTCATTAAGGACGGCTTCTTGGGGTGCCGTCTTCTATCTCATCACTACTGGTACGACAGAGTCATCCGAATAGTTTGTACCCATCTGACTAGTAAGCCAGATATCCTTGGTCCCTACACGACGCCTTTCGCATTTGCGCAGGTGGGATATGGCCCCGGTGTTGCATGTTTTGTCGTTTTTGGTGTCATGGCGGCCTACAGCGGTCTGCTCCTCTGGCACTTGTTCTTGAAACTTGATTCTGAGAGGTTTCCATTGAGATCCTTCGGCGACCTTGGTTATCGTATCTACGGGAGTTGGTTCCGGATCCGTACGTCTCTCACAACCCTTCATAAGCACGTTATATTGACGACCTCGCAGTGTGCAATGTTTTGCAAAGTTTGCAACTCATCGTTAACGTCAGTCTCATCATCCTCTCGAACGGCCAGGCGCTTTCGCAAATGACAAAGTTCAATGTATGTATCTTCTCCGTCACTATCCCCAAAGTTTACAGGTTCCTCGCGAGATCAGCTTTGCTTCAGTGTTTGTAACATCGTCTGGATGCTAGCCGGTCGGTCATGTCCGTAGGGTTTGAACAAGAATGCTCACGTTCTTCCGCAGGCATGATTTTGGGTCAGATCAGAACATTGCAAAAGTTTGGTTGGGTTGCAAACTTTTCCATTTGGCTCAACATTATTACCTTGGTGATAACGATGGGTGCTGTTGCACACACACCACCCAACTACGCGGCAGCGAACGCTTCTTATAATGCTACTTTAGGGCCAGTGGAGACTGTGGCTATCAACCCACAGCCTTTCGGGCTGCAACTTAACGGAATCATGCAGATCGTATTCTCTTATGGTGGCGCGTAAGTCTACCTTCGCTAGGTCTTGAGTGTAGCCTGATCGAGAGCTTATCCTAGAATGATCTTCGTCGAATTCATGGCTGAAATGCGGCGACCGATGGACTTCTGGAAGGCGATGGCTTACGCGCAGGCGTTCATCACCATCGTGTACATGTTCTTCGGCTTGTTTGTCTACTCGTACCAAGGCCAATTTGTTCTCATGGTGAGCACGTTTGCCTGCTCGATCTGCCTAGACAAGCGGTTGACATACAATTTCCAATAAGCCTGCGAACCAGGGCATTTCTCTTTACAGTTTACAGACGGTGACCAACGCCATTTCTCTCGTAGCAGCTCTCATTGCCGCCACGTTGTTTGGGAACATTGGTATCAAAGCGATCTACCACAATATCCTGGTGGAATTATTCCGTGCCCCGCCCTTGACAGTGAAGGCCGGAAAGTACCTCTTCGCTGTTTTGGTGATCGTCTACTGGTCACTCGCATACGTCATCGGTTCTGCTATCCCCCAGTTCAGCAATCTCTCCGCCCTTGTTGCTGCTGTCTGCATCTTCCGTACGATTTTCCTTCGGGTGTCTGACTCGCGCTAACGCTCTTCCCGCAGAATTCACATACACCTTCCCACCCTTTATGATTCTCGGCTACGTTATGCAGGTTGATGCGATGTCACACGACAATCCATACGACGTCAACAATCCCTATGCATCCAGAATTGATAGCTGGTGGAGCATTTCCCGATGGGTACGCGGCTGTACGTTCACCCATGATCCGATCCTTTTTTTATCCCGAATATTCTTCATTAATCGCCCCTTTCTTTGCTCACAGACAAGAGGCACTCTGTCTTCAACACTTGGAACGTGGTCCTCAGCCTTGCGTGTTTGGCGACCGCAACACTGGCGGCGTACTCTTCCGTCACGTCGATCGTTAAGGATTTCCAGACGGGCACCTCTGGAACGACATTTGGCTGCATTTCCCCTCTCCAATAATAGGCTTGGACTCTGCCTGAGTCAATGTCCGGTCTCGGGGGTTACGATTTGTATATGTTTTACATTTTCATGCACAGTTGGAGGGCTTCAGGCGCGTGTTTAAGCGTCGAGACAGTTCTACGTTGGATCCGAATGACTAGCTTTAGCGACAAGATACACTTTTTGATTCTGCATCTTCACTCAGTCGCAAAACCAGGTGCTGCTACTTGCTAGTGATGGTCGTTAGTTCAACTCGATGTGAGTAAAGCTTGGATTCAACTCATGATTACAGATAAACTCCGATCGTATACAACGTTGATACGGTGACGGCACTCCAACTATGTAAGTTTCTCCGATAACAGCTGATCAAAATTCCCTTCACGCCTGCATATTTCCACCAGTAACACGCCGGGACACCATTCTGCATTGTAGTCACCGACTCGCATATCTTATCGAGTTCTGATTACTTTTGGCATAGAGGTCAACAGGTCTATGGAACTCTGTAGGTCACACTGATCAACAAGGGAAGCAGGTCGCATCTCGAGGGTTGAACGCGCCCCCATGACCTCCTCCTCCGACTGTGCCCAGAAGTTGAAACTGAGATGATGATCCCAGTCCACTAGGCAGGAACTTTCCCACGTGGCGCTGTTAGTACTGCTGGCAGATACCCCATCCCTCTGGTTAGGTCCGATACACAATCAAAACATTCATCTAATGGTTCGATTCACTTGTTCAGTCAACCCATCTGACTGTGGGTGGTATGCACTTGACATGGCAAGGGAGATTCTCAAGCGTCTATTCGTTGGCTCGTCGCCCAGAGTCATTCTTCTGGCTTCAAGTTCCAGACAGTTATCTAGTCGACGCGTGTTTCTATCTGATGAAAAAATCCAGCCAATCAATGACGTTATTCGTTCTCACGTGTTCGCCTACTAGTCTTCCTGTAAAGCTGTGGTACTACCCTCGCTCACCCTTCACCACGGGAACCAAGTCTCCATAGTAAGAGGTACGCTTGTCGTTCAGAGGTCTTGGTAATTGGAACAGCCTAACGCTTGAATCGAGCCTCTTTGCTGCCAGGAGCGTTGCGTGTTGCCTCCGGATCCGTATCAAGGTGCCTTCGAGTTGATGAGGCACTTCCCGTCCAACGCAATGCGTTGGAGCTTCGCCTTCTTCGCTCAGCAAAAGTGTTAATTGCCTCGCTATCTAGTGCAGTGGTTCCGTTTCCACGTCTCTTCCCAACGCGGGGAAGTACACGTGACTGGAAGTTACCAGCATCTGGGAGTCAACGTTCTGCAAGAATCGTATTTCGTTTCGGTTCTGATGGTGCCCGACTGCCGTGTTCTCTCACTCCATCGGAACGGCGAACTCAACTCAATCCCCAACCTGTGTATCTCGTCACTGTGACATACACCGACTTTGACAACCAGGCACAGGCTTCCAAACAGAAAGAACTTGTTTCAGTCAACACACCGCTGAATAAATATAACACAACGTATCCGTATCACGCACATCCCATCGCGACTCCGGCGTGCTTCAGGGACGGGATCAGAGGGCAGGGGAGAATCTGCGCAATACGATAAATATTCAGAGACCGTGACAAAGTTACTGCTATGCCAGAGTCCGCCAGCGATTGAGTTGAACGGAACGCTTAAGAGCAATGTTATTGCGCTCATCGGGGAGCGTCCCGGAGACAGATTGGCCCCGCAGGAACACACCCGGTTTGTCGTTCAGCTGTCCACAACTCACTTACCCAGCATTGTTGACTCAGTTCGGTACGCTGCCCGTTTCGGCTCCAATCGCACATCTAGCAACGACGCTCTCCCCGTCTGACGTTGCACCTTTCTCTATGCGGGGGAAGCGAGCGGAACTCCAAGTGGCGGTCATTCCTTGCTGCGCATGACAGGTCGCGACAGAAGTGTGCGTTTTGCGTCTTTTTAGGCCCTTCTCTCTTAATTTGAAACCCACACAGTCTAGGGAATTGTTTTGAACAACGCATGATTAGAAAAGTTGTGCATGTGATGTCCAACCACATGTTGTCTACGTCGTGGTCATGGTCGAAGTATCGCTCGGGATCAGAGCAAAGAGCATCACAACCCCCTTTGTCAAAATGAATCTCAATCGCCACCAGTTTCTCTTACACCCTCACCATGACCAAATTGCTATAGGAGCTTCCGATGGCAATCGTTCGTTCAATTCAACTATCTCGGATTTCCCCTGCTACGCAGGATGGTCATGTCTCCGACGTTCAGGGATAGACTGTATGAAGCACATTCTAGTGTCAGCGAGGACTAGGAATAACCGCATCGAAAACGCTCAAGACCCTTCCACACTGTTCATCGATTCTGTTGAAACTTGTCAGCATCCTATGATAACAACCAAACTCTTCGGTACCTTTCCATTTCACCATATCCGCATCACGAGACTTCACGTTGACATAGATCGCATGCATTTGATGCTTCCACCCGGCGCAGCGCACCGGGTAGATAAGTTGCTTCAGGGTTGTCACGGTTACGTGTTTTAGGCCTTAGTTGCCAAAAGACAGAAGCCGTATTTTTCCGTCCATGGTCGCTAGACCTTTCCACCGGGTCTCGAGGTCACATCAGACGAATGAATGCATAAAAGGGGAAATATGGTCGTTACTGGAACCAACAAACATTCAGGCGCTCAACTCGCATGAGGATGTTCCAATTCCTCGCTCTTTTTACACTCTTTACTCTGGCCAAGGCGGCGTCATATAGCAACTGTGTGGGCACGATCTCGTCGCTGAGCGATGTGGACGCTGCAGTTCAATGTACAACCGTGAACATCTACGGATTCACAGTGCCAGCTGGACAGACGTTCAGCCTTGACTTGTTGCAAGGCACTACTGTCAACGTTTGTCAGTGATTCCTTGCATTTTTTTGTGTTTGACTGAATCGCTTGACGACTTTTCTCAGTGGGAGATGTCCAGTTTGGAAATAAAACCTGGTCCGGTCCTTTGTTCAAGATCACGTGGGTCGAGTTTGCGTTTGTTGAACGCCATTGCTCTTTTATTAACTCCAAATTGTCGGTGACAGTGGGAAGGACGTCACATGTGAGCCTGCTTCGAGTATATTTCAGCTCGATGTTAATGATACACCTTCAGTCGACGGAAACGGGCACCTCTGGGATGGCGGCGGACCTTTCTACTGGGTAAATGTGGCCCCGGTGATTATGTAGGTTGTCAAGCCTGACCTATCACAGGACGGTCTCGGAGGCAGTGGTGGCTTCAACAAGCCTTCTCCCATGATGCAGTGCGTAGATTCTACTGAAGTCGTGTCATCCCTAACTTGATACTATAGAATTCTGATTACGGGAATGATGTCTGTACGTGACTGCCTGTTATATGTTATTGTATCACACCTGGCCTGATTTCAGGGTGTCCACGTCGTCAATTCCCCCGAAAGGTGCTTTGCCATAAGCAGTTCTGGCCAACTGGTCCTCAGCGGTATCACTATTGACGACAGTGAGACACTAATTTCTCTCGCGACTGACATTTTCTTCGACTTTTGAATGTAAAGGTCAAGGAGCGCTCCCCAACGCTAACAGCGAAGGCCTTCCGGCTGGTAATGGGCACCCATCATTACGCGGAAGAACTTGAACATTGATTTAACCACAGGACGCAACACCGACGGTTTCGACGTCTCTGGAAATAACATTATCATCAAAAACAGGTAGAAAACGCGTATCTGTCCTGTTTTCATGTAGCACTGATAGAGGAGGCACAGCACTGTGATCAACCAGGTACTTATGATTCTTCTCTGGCTCTGGTGATTTTTTTTTTACTCATCTCGTATTCAGGATGACTGCTTGGCTATCAGTAAGGGGAAGAACATTCTATTCGAAGATAATTACTGCGAGGGCGGTCACGGCATATCCATTGTACGTGATCTTACTTGATCGCTGAAATGCGTGGATTCTCATGATTCTATGCTACAGGGCTCGATTTCCTCCAACGTTGTCGTTGAGAATGTCGTCATTCAGGGCAACATAGTCGTTGATAGGTGCTTCATTTCAGCTTGATGCACAAAAGCCGTTCAAACTGAATTAACTTCTCACAGCGCAAATGGGATCCGTATCAAGACTCAGAAAACTGCGATTAACAGTAGTGTCTCTAATATTACTTATTCCGTATGCAAACCCATCACATCTAGCCAGTACTAGTCGTACTCACTGTGCCAATTATCAGGCCAACACTGCGAGGAACTGTACCGATTATGGTGTGCTAGTTACTCAGAGCTACCCCGAATCGACCGGGACACCAGGAAATGGCGTTATAATATCTGTGAGTAGCCTTGTCAAGAAACAATGCAAGTACTAATTGGATGTCATTGATAGGACATCCGCTTCAACCAGGGCACGACTGACGTCAGCGTTGCGAGCGATGCTGATATGGTTGTTCTGAACTGCGGTGAAGGTTCTTGTGGTGGTATGCTCCCATCCATTTCAAACAGCGGGAAATGATCATCAGTTTCCGCAGGGTCCTGGGATTTCTCAGGCTTGACAACGAGTGGCGGCAACGTCGGCCAAATTACAAACGGCCCTTATGTGACCGGTTATACCCAGTAGATCTAGTCTTCGGGGGTACAGAGTGATTATTCGTAGCTGGTACTCGAATCATTCTACGCAGGCTGGGGGTCTGAGCTCCGCTATTGCCCTTTCCATTTGAGGTAATCCTCTAAGCTCCCCAAACATCATGCGCGAAGTTTCTCCGAGTCGTCTCTTTGCTTGCTACCTCGGTCTGAGTCGGCCCTCCGATGAATATTTGCGACGAAGACGTTTGCTGGCTCTGTTCAATGCCGGGCTCCTGCTGTAACTGCGAATTTCTCGATTTCACTTGGTCGACACCTTCATCCCAGGAGTCATACGCCTTCGATGATCGCGAAAAACAAGTAAATTTCGATGTGGGCAAACCAGCGTCTCGTGCGATCCACGGAACCTGTCTTCTAGGGGATTCCTCGGTTGAAGATCCAGACTTTGAAATAAATGACATGATACCATGTGCAGGGCGTCGGTCACAGCAACCGTGTGCGGCGAGCACTCCGAAGAACGATGGTTACGCTGAAGAATGGAAATCGCCCGGTGCGATGCCCCCTCCTGATTCTTCCTCTCCTGATGGTCTCGGAACCGACTCCTTGCCATTCTCGACGGATCCGGCTCTGTCGATGTCACGCCGCGAGGACGTGATCGAGGGTCGACTTTTGTTTTGTCGTCTACGTGACAGTGGTCAATTGGGGGTCAAAACACGGGAAGTCTCCTTTGCTCAGACTGACATGGGTGCTAGTTTGCAGGCCCAAGGTCACCTTGCAGATACGTCCGAAAGGAGCCCTTCGGCGACCGATTGTATCGTTGCTCAAGGATTCCTCGATGAGCGTCCGCGTGCAATAAGCGAGCAACAAGTCGTGGAAAACGACGTTTCAGCGGATGTGCAGGGTATATGCGCGGTGACGACCCGAACAGTTATCGAACAAACGAACGACCTCAACCCTGTATCTACTCGGGGGAGTCTCGCACACGCTGCTCGCAAGAGAGCCGTTCTTTCACCCATCCTCGACTTGGCGATATCGACCGAACTCGAATCTGCTTCGTCGCACAGTAGTGGGGATGATAGATCACACGATACCACAACCACGAGTCGCGAAACAAACGGAAATGATGGTGTCCCTTTCAATACGCCTCCTCGCAGAGTGTCTATCATTTCGGTTTCTTTCCCGGCGCAGGCTACACTCGATCGTCGTCTGAAACGACGACGTTCCTCAGTCGATTGTCCCCCGAAATCGAAGAAGATGAAGCTTGATCGAGTCGTGTCTCATGTTTCCTGTGCCAGCGACTCGAATGTCGAACTCAAATACCAAGCGACGGAACCTGCAAGTATACGACGCGCGCGGTCATTGAGATCCGAAGTTTCTGCGTGCTCGAGAGAGTCGACGGTACACTCATTGTCACCGTGTCTGCAAAAGCGTCATGATCAATGCGCAACCACATGCGTTTCTCTCTCCCAGGATTCGCTTTTCGTTTTCTACCATTCTCCTCCAGGCCCACCGACCTTCCGACCCTGCCTGGACAGGGATTATCCACCGACGGTGCCAAGCACGCCACTCCCCAATTCCGTGGACTACGCCCGATCGAAGGCAAACCCTTTGACTCGAACGGTAGCAGTCTATCGCCACAGATCCTTGAACAGCCCCACGATTCCCTCAGTCCCCATCATCGCACCACCTACACGTATCAGACCCACATTTGTCCGTTGCACTGAAGATCAAGCGATTGACCGTCTTCATGCTCTTCTCCACAGGGAACGATCGGAACGCGAAAGGGACGGTTTAAATGTCCACGATGAGAAACGCAGGGAGCGATTGAAAACTGTTTATGGGACAGATCTGGCCTTTTCGCGGCGAGACAGTGCGAGTACCTCTGACTCGAGCGACGGCCTTGGTCAATGGGAAGAAGAGAGCACGCTCTCTGCGATCGAGTCCCCAGAGAGCCAGGAGTCAGCACCGAGCATGAAGATCCTCCCTGGACAGCATCGGGTTGTCAGTCAGGAAACCTGGTCCAACGCATTCAGCATCGCGAACGACTTTCGGAAAGAGGTTATAGGATGGATACTCAAGGTGCGGTTAACGTCCAATGTGCGTTGATGCAAATCTTACATTGACCTCAGAAACTCCCGAAAGAGCCGGTATCACACAAAAAACCGTCTGGAGATGAATGTCATATTGGTGTCGATCTTTACGACCAGCTCACGAACTCATGCCAGACGCGGTTTCATGCGGCACAGTTATTTCAAAGGTACTTTCTTCTTTCCAAGAAGGTTCGGGTTTGGAGTGAGGCGCGCAAGCACGAGCTTTTTGAAGGGGAATCCTGGATATCGCGTCTCACCTCCCATTGGGAGAAGGGTGTCTGGGATCTCGCGGTTGCATGCATAGCATTGAGTGTCAAGGTATATAATGAGTTTGTTTTTCTTTTCTTTTTGAAAACCAATTCAACGGTCGTTAGCTTCATCGTGACTGCCTCCCGCCACTCGGCCCGGTATACGCTTCCGAGTTTCTTGACATGGCACCCTATGCAATGACCCATGCGGTGTTTGAAGTGAGTACTTATTCGACGACTCTGGTTGATGTGGAGTACTGATTCCACAATATCCAGCTCGCACAGCGTGATGTCATGTACACATTGGAGTTTCTGCTGGGGAGCTGCACGCCACAAGATGTCTTGGACGAACTGTGGGATGCGTTGCCTACCTTGCGTAAGGCGACTGCACCGATACGAGACGGTTGGGTGGTCGTTCAATGTGTGACTTGGGATAAGCTATTTGAATCACTCTTCGGTAAGTTTCCGTTGATGCCAGCGACGCACCGATGTCTAAACACGATGCAGAACCAGACATGTCGCAATATCCGGTTAGCTTGCTTACGGCAGCGGCACTTATCGAGGGCCTCCTTTTTGTGCTGGCACGTCACTACAAGGCGGAAGCGGAAGGTAACGTTTGTAGATGCAAGACTCCGAGACCGGCCCCCGAGTGTGTCCCCGGCGGTGCCGAGCCGACGTCGTGGCAGATTCACCACTTTGAAGCGAGCCAGTTAGTAGACGACGTCATTTTGGATGTCAAAGATGTGCTTCAGCTTTCCGACGTGAGTCGCATATAATTCTCCTTGCGCTAATGTTGGCTGACAGCGTCACTTGCAGATGGAACTGGATGAATGCAGGACTTGGTTAAGCTATGTTGGTCAAGAATAAGCCCATGTCGATATTGATCACCTTTTCGCTTTCCGTTGGACAGTTTGGACTTTTCGCTTGTACACTTCGTCATGTTTTTGTAGCCTTCCTAATTTGTGTAAATGACCGCGTCGATGACGTCGATACGAGGTGTGAAATGGCACGATCGGTGCGGTATATAACCAGACGAATATTATTTTTCAACCCAGACTTGAACTATATGGCAGACTCGAAAAATGGACAAGAAGTGTCGTGCGTGGTCTCTCTCGTGGACGAGTTTTCACTGATTGACTCGAAGTTGGAACTGGGGTGGCGGGCAGCCTTTGGGCAAGATTACGGATGCTCGTCGCGGAAGGCACTGCCAAGGTGATAAGCAAGAAGGTGTACATGTGTCTCGTCCATCAATGAACGAACCCCGCTGACACAGTTGAGGGTAATGCCGTGAAAGGTGATCCTGCCGTCAAGATTTCTCGCGAGGGGGTGAGTGTTGTGCCAGTCTTGGAGCACCTTGTTGATTATCTTTGGCACAAAACGACGTAGTCAAGCTCGCGCACGAGTTGGAAGGAGTGGACGAGAAATGAAGAAGGGACCGTCGCCACAACGTGTGATGTTGTTATGTACACGGCGTGGGAAGAAACGGAATTTGGACGAGCACTTCACATCGTCGCTTGAGCCGCCTTCCGTTCTCTCCCTCCTGTTCTTTTCGTCTCACTCTCGTTACGACCGTCAGGACAACCACGACCAACCTATCTTGCTAACTCGACGTGCTTCCATCTCTTTTGTTCGTGCTCTCGAAACGGCTCATCAGTCCATCTATACCCGATACCATCACCCGCCAACTAATATCCCATATCCCATACTCTTGTAAAATCTGCAGTGAGCTCTTCTCGATCTACAAAACATGGCCCCGGGTCCCAAAGCGGGTCCAGCACTATTTCTTGGACTCGAACTCGCTACCGATCAACTCCGCGCATCGATCGTCGACGAGAGTT
>JBBPSM010000096.1:0-25298 GCA_038093595.1 Butyriboletus regius
CTTGGCCTCTGGTCATTGTAGGCTGGTATTGTTCGGAGACGACCCCCATACCCTCTACCTCAGAGCCAGGACTCATGTAGCCTGCAAAGCGTAAGATCTGAGCCGTGTGTTGTTGGTGATTCCCACTTGCAACAGAAAGCATCATTGCTTGACTTCCAATCATGTCATATGCTTCGCAAATTAAAACTTGCCGACCTTTTCTCAATGTTACTCACTTCTCTTCACTCGCTTCCACAGTCCCACATCAGCCTCGCATCATGGTGTACATACTCCATTCTTTACACATGGAACTCTATACCTACATGCTCAGTTGATATGGGATTAACTTTTTAAATCTCCCTAGCTCTAGGGTGAATATTTTTTGGAGAAATACCTATGAGACATAACCCTACACCCTGGATGCCCCTATATGCACAAGTGATTGGGAAACCCAAGACTTCATGGTTGCTTGGATATGATATCTTATATGTCATCAGGGATCCCAATAATTTAAATATGTATATATAGTGATCTGGGCATCCTGGAGGCCCACCTGTGCACCAGGTCAACAGCCATTCCAATAACCTAAGCATTCCAACTCCATCTAGTGACATGGGCATCCAGGATGCCCACATGTGCATGGGTCATCAGGGATCCCAATAATTTGACTATGTATATATAGTGATCCGGGCATCCTGGAGGCCCACCTGTGCACCAGGTTAACAGCCATTCTAGTAATCAAAGCATTCCAACTCTATCTAGTGACATGGGCATCCAGGATGCCCACATGTGCATGGGTCATCAGAGATCCCAATAATTTGACTATGTGTATATAGTGATCTGGGCATCCTGGATGCCCACCTGTGCACCAGATTAACAGCCATTCTGGTAACCAAGCATTCCAACTCCATCTAGTGACATGGGCATCCAGGATGCAGATTCAAGGACTTGGTTCATGAAGTGAGATGGGCGTCCAGGATGCCCATAATGACATGGTGACACCCGGAGTATTGTATTCCGGGCCTTCCGGCTACACATACCGATTGAGACCCAAGGACTTGATTTATGAAGTGAGATGGGCGTCCAGGATGCCCATACTAACATGGTGACACACCAGGCATTATGTTCCGACTGTATGTGTAGCCGGAAGTCCCGGAACACAATGCTTCATGTGTTGCCATGTTAGTATGGGCATCCTGGACACCCATCTCACTAGTCCTGGAATACAATGCCCGGTGTGTCACCATGTCGGTATGGGCATCCTGGATGCCCATCTCACTTCATGAACCAAGTTCTTGGGTCCCAATAATCAATAGCCAGGTATACATATCTAGGACTCCCATTTTACTATATATGGTTGGAAAACTTGAGTTCCTCAATAACTGATGCACATGTGGACATCCATGACGCCCATCTCACTACATCTATATAGTTAAAATCCTTACCATACATTCAGTGTCCAACAGCCCTGTGTACATGTGGGCATCCAGGATGCCCATCTCACTACCTACAGTTGAAATCCTTGGCATTCTTACTTCATCCCTTACACCCTATTCACAATCATATACAAGTACTTAGTTTTTGTACATTATTCCTTAGTCAGTATATCCATATGGTGTTATCTTCAATGTAGTCACAATGGATGTGGTAGAAACAACCGTACACCCATACCCTTCCAACTCTTCCGAGTTCCGGAAGCATGCCGGTGGCAGTTCATAACCCAACGGTATTACACTCATATTATATTATCTATCATACTATGGTAAAGGTTCCGAAAGAACATTATGAAACTATAGTAATATGTAATATAAAGAAGTTATTTACCTGAGATGTGAATGAACATTTAAGTTGCCACAAGTCTTCCAGTAGTGGAACCCAGAAGTACTCCGTTACATTCACCCAATACCTAGGCTTGGATATTGACCACAACATCTTTTTAAAAAGAGTTAGGGCACAATGAGACCTTTGTAACTAACCAACTTGAACCTCTCTGTTAAACATAATCTGAGTGAGAATAAATCTTTACATGGCTATTTGCCTTTGTTTAGATCTAGTTGGTGGGTCCAGACTCGGAAAACACAAAATCCTGCCCTTTCAATTATGTCAAGACAGAGACCCTGAATGACCTCTTTTGCCCACAGTCTTCTTGTCAATATTAGCTCTTAAACAGCCTGCGGTACCAATGCAGTCACATTTTATCATAACATTACTCAGTGGCAGAATCACACCTCTTAACATAGCAAGTAGCATGGGCAGGTATAGTATGAAAGGAGATCAGACAGTCCATATGAGAAACAAAAGAATTCATTTTCATACCAATGGTATGCATCTCACACATCTCAAGGTTATGAACATGGAACCCACCATTCTGGATCGGAACCATCAAGTCCTTGGAAACACCACATATATTATAATGATGATGCAATCCTCTCAGTTTATATGATTAGTCTGGCACTGCAATCTGGTTAGCCTTGGTTTTATTTGCAGTGCAAACTCTAAATGACATACAAGCTTGCCCAACATGACCACTTTGGATGTTGGGGACCTTAGCTGGTCATGCCAAGTAGTCACTAAGATTCTTAGTCAAACCTTATTCTTATTATATGAATGAACTCTATATTACTGAGTTGTGAGGAGAAGCCGGCTGACGGCAGAACTCAACCATTTCCTTGAATTAACTACCGATGCCTTCACTGTCCATTGGTGCTGCGCTGCTAGTATTGGGCAATTCTGAAGGCCTGCCATGGGTGACCACGACATGGCAGGGCCTGACAAAAGTATTGGGTGTGCCTTGGTATACAGAAGCTGGAGTGGACCTAGATGCACCGGCACCACATGTTCAAAGCTGGACAACACGGGTTGCTGAGTCTGTGAAAGCCTACAGGACAAATCTTTGGCTGGTACAGGACACGGCAGACCAAATGCAGTACTCGGCACGGGGATTCACAGATAATGACCATGCAGGACGGACTGCATGGAACAAGTGGGTTCAGGAGAACTGGAGCAAGAAGTGGCGGATGAACCATCGGATTGATGAAGTCTTTGCTGAGTACAAATGCTCACCATATGATGCACTGGCACAAGCAAAAACACGCAAGGTGAGTGGCCTTTTCTTCTAGCAGAGGTTTGAATGTGGCTAACTTGGACATTGGAATTGCTTGTAGCTACCCAGTCTCAAGGATGCACAGGTTTTACATCTGGTTACAATGCCCCTTGCACATGCTCTTTTTGGAGAATCAGCCTATTAAGATGATGATGTGAACTTCCTTGTTCTGGCCATCAAGAATTTTGTTGATACCGTGATTGTTCAAACATGGCATCGGTACCGGAAGGGAATATCCCGGGAAGCTGCACAGTGGGAGAAGGACCAGGTGGCATTGGAGGAGGAATGGAAGGGTGAGTCGGGTGTTCCATGTACAAAGTTACCACCTGAATTCTTTCTCTCTCAAGCTATCATATAGAATGGTACCAGCCCATCGGTGAAGATGATCAAGTCCTATCTCGCCCGCCTCCGCCGTGTTCTTACTCACCTCACCCGGTACCAGGATCAACAGAGCATGGAGGAACTTCAGGTCCAGCAGAGAACATTGGAGGCTATGCTTGCAGCAGCCCAGAACAATGAGAGCAAAAAAGATGAAACCGACAGTGAGTAATGCATAGTCAGTATCGATAACTCGTTAACCATGCCTGGGACAGAGCTGCCCAAGGTACTCCGTGAAGCACTGCAAAAACTTGCTTCCAAGCAAGATATGCGTGATATCGAGCAGCTGCTCTGCATGGCTCTGGAGAATGCAAATTCTGAAGACGCCGGAACCTGAGTGGAACTCCCAGAATGTCCGAACATAGACTTTCCCTGGAAAGAAGGGACGGAAGAACTATCGGAACTATCGGAAGAACGGCTGTGGATGAATCTCGGGTTGAAGGATACCGAAGCACTTCCATTTTTTCAGAAATATACGGATCCAGATGGGATAATAGACTCTTGGAGTGAAGAAGGTGAGAAGTGGCTCACCTCAGAGGCCAGTACTCGGGAGGTCTTGCGTCCATGCTGGCACCAGCTTGTTGGCATTTATCGAATGCTGCAGCGAGCATTCAAGGGTGAACTGGTACTCCTCATGGACAGAGTTGGTATCGGAAAGACGTTCCAGGTGATAAAATTCATCGCATGCTTGGCATTCTACCATTGTTTCTTCGAGAAAAACTCTAAATTTCCAGGAGCCTTCGGTAAGTACTTCTTCTCAGAACAATCCTGAACCTCACACTTGCGATTTCATCACCATAGTGAATGACAAATGGCAGGGTCAGGAGGGGAACATCCCTAGCCACCCATTCATCATTGTCTGCCCACTCAACTTGCATAATCAATGGACACACGAGATCGAGCGATTTCTCAAGCGAGGGTCATTCGATTTATTTCCTTACATCGGCAAGCTTGGCAGTTGCAGGAGCTGGTGGAGCGACATTTTCACCAAGAGTCACCATGGCCCTTGCCACCACATTGTGCTGGCCATGGAGAGCATAAGTCATTAGTGATCTGATCGTCCACTATCCACTCCCATCATCATCTGAACTCATGTCTTTGCAGGCCCTTCAAGATGACTCATCTGCCATATTTATGGATACCATTTAGAACATTGAGGATGAGCCAAAGAAAGTGCCCGCATATACCACACATCTCAAAACCTCCCTCTATGGCCACAAATATCTCACCATGATCATTGATGAGGCCCAAGTCACACGCAAGTTCAACAAGTTGCACACTGCCACTTATGCCCTTCACTCACAGTCTGCGATCATCATTGCCATGACTGCCACTCCTGTCATGACAAAATTGCAGGTTAGCCCTATTGTTCTTCCTTGCCTCAAAATCACCACATTGCTACCCTTTCCTACAGGATCTATGGATCATGGGACATGTTATGGGCATCTGTCCCTTCTTCAACAAATCCAAATATAATGACATGACCAAGGATTTGAACCGTGCACAGGCAAGAGATCACAGAGCCAAGTGTAATTCCAATGAGGCCAGCAATCATCTACGCGCTGTACTTTCCGGTCAAGACACTCATGATGCAAGGAAGACTGAGTTTTACCCGAAGCTGCAAAAATACATTCCCTGGATTCGAGAAACCTTCACTAAGCATGTCATTCGCTGCACCCTTTATTCCGTCGACTACCTTGGACACAAGATTTTCGACATGCCACCTTACCATGAGCATATCATGCTCATAGAGCTACGTCAATGGGAGAAGCAAGCTTTGACAGCCCTCGCCGATGAAATCATGCAGGACACACATATTACAACACTCGTCGGTGCAGGAAAGGTAAGCTTCACTCTCTTAAAGCTTATCACTCCGACCTTCTGGGGTTCCAGTTCCAGAGCCCTCTATTCTGGTCCTTCTGGGTCGGAACATTCCCACCTGCACCCTCGCCACTATCGTTCACATTCTATCCTGCTAACATACATCATCAGAACTTCTACATAGAATTTCGCCGTGGACTCCTCCATCCCCACATGAATCCTTGTGCTAACACCGCCAGCTGGAAAAAATCCAAATTCCTGGCCAAGTGGCAAAACATCACATCCATCAAACTCGACATACTCACTGGAATAGTTCGCCATCATCTCAACCAAGACAATGCCCCACCTCTCAAGGTACTCCAGGATGGACAATCACTCCAGGTAGTTGACTCTCACAGAGTCGATGAAGTCCACCATCCCGAATGTGATCGTATCGTCATCTTCTCCGCCTTCCCTTCTTCTAACATGGCCATTCGTGATGTAACTTATATCCATTCCATCTACCACTTATTCCTGCTTTTCTCACACTCATCTAGATCTTAGCTCTGTATGGCATCAAGACCGTCGAACTCCATGGCAAGACCCCTCACAAAATCCGCAAATCCGTTCTAAATGAGTTCAGGTCCTCCACTCGTGGGGCTGGCACTCGAGTCCTCATTCTCTCCATGGTCAGCACCATCGGTCTAAACCTTGCATGTGCCAATCTGATGGTCATTGCAGTGAGTCACGTGTCTCATGCTACATGGTATCTACATCACTTACCTTGTCATACAGGATACCCTTTGGTGTTGTGAGTAGGAATCACTACACAGCACACGGCTCAGATCTTATGTCTCGCAGGCTATACAAGTCCTGGCTCAATGAAGAGGGTATGGGGGTCGTGTCCGAACAGCACCAGCCTACAATGACCAAAGGCCAAGGCAATGACTATAGGTGATGAACAAAGTGGATTAGACTGGGGATCCAGTCGTCAAAGTGTCTACTTTATATATGTTACAGGAATGTGCACGGACCAGGCTGTGCATGAGAGAGATTACTATGTATAGGTAAAGTAAAGAAGCATTCATGAGAGTGATGATAACGGAGATGAACGTGGGAATAGATAAGGTGTGAAGGGAACAGAGATTAAAAGGGTGAGGCGTGTCACGTGACTAAGTCTAGACCTAGGTCAGGTGATGGTTTCTCATGGTCACATGCACTGGTCACGTGATTTGGAAAGTGAAGTGTGAATGTGATAAAAAGTTTGAAAATATTCATTATTATAACACTACCCCCTTTTTATGACTCGAATTCCAGGCGAGTCATGGTTGAGGTGGTTTTGGTGAAGGTTTCATAAGGATAGAATAAAGAATTGAAGGATGCTGTGGAAAGACCGCGGAGTTTTCGAGGAGCGGATGGGTTTTTCTTATGGAAGTCAGCGACTGCTAGTGGTGCTGTATTGATTATGTTGGCCAATTCCCATGTACGATCTGTTTCGTCGTATCCTCTCCAGTGAACTAAATATTCCAATTTGCGGCCCTTTATTCTAGACGCAGCGATATACTCAACCTCGTATTGTTCCTCCCCTTCTTGGTCAACTTCGATCGCTTCGGGGCGGACTATGGGCTGTCCTGGTAATGTTTCCCGATATGGCTTTACGTGCGAGATGTTGACCGTAGGGTGAATTCGTACGGTTTTGGGGAGTTTTAATGTAACGGCATTTGGAAGGACGTGGGTGATGACATAGGGTCCAATCCATTTTTGTGTGAGTTTCTTTGCCGTATATGGGAGGTTAAGTTTGTCAGTGGAAAGTCAGACCTGCTGACCGACAGAATAGGTGGGAGCGTCTGATCTTTTATTTTCTGAAGCGGCGATCATTCACTCTCTGGTATGTTCCAGCGCTGCCTCTATTTCCTTATGTGACCGACCCATTTCTCCTGCGAAGCCTGCCAGTTTCCCTTCGAAACCCATGCGTGGAGCATAGTTTCTAGTGACATTGAAAGGGATAGTACCGGTGGCTGATGTTACAGTATTGTTGTGGGAGAATTGAGCCATCTTCAACCAATCTGCCCAGTCGTTCTGTTTCTTTCCAACGTATGCACGGAGATATTGCTCGAGATCTCTGTTAATTCTTTCTGTTTGGCCATCCGTCTGGGGGTGGTAGGCTGTGGAGATTTTTTGGGATATTCTGAGCAACGTGCATAGTTCTTTGGTGAACGCAGAGACGAACTGGGGTCCTCTGTCCGAAACGAGTGTGGAGGGTAGGCCATGAATAGACCATACGTGATCTCTAAATAATTTGGCGAAGTCCGAAGAAGAACAAGTGTCTGTGGTAGGAATAAATACCACTTCTTTGGAAAATCGATCTACGACTACACAAATGGCGGTGAAAGAACGTGATTCGGATAAACCCGTAATGAAATCTACAGATAGATCTTCCCATGGATGCTTTGCCATGGGAAGGGGCATGAGTTTTCCTGCCGGTGCTTTTTGCTTACCCTTCATGAGGGCGCACACTTGGCAGCTGTCTACGTATTTTTTAATGTCCGTAGTGACACCAGGCCACGAAAAGTATCGTGTAAGAGTGTGAATAGTTTTAGAATGTCCGCTGTGACCCGAGACTGGGGAGTCATGGCATAATGTAAGGAGACATGTACGTAAAGGTTCGGGGACAAAGACTTTGTTTTTGTTATTTTTGAAAATATTCATATTATGATCAAAGAGGTAGTCATTAATTGCGTCAACCCCTAGGGAAATTGATTCGCTTTCAAGCTCCAATAAGAAGTCCGAAGAAAGTGAGACGGAATTAATGAAAAGGGAGGGAGGAAGTACTGTAATATTTGTATTATGGTCCGGTACTGCGTCGCCATGATCTGGATGATGAGAAAGAGCGTCAGCCCGGCCATTGGATGATCCTGGTTTATAAACAAAAAGATAGTTAAATTCTTGAAGAAGTGCGTGCCAGCGTGCTTGACAACCACTGAGGGTTTGTGGCTTCTTCCAATATTCGAGGTTTTTGTGGTCGGTCCAGATTTCAAATCCTTCGCGACCTATTAAATAGTGACGCCATTCTTCCAGCACCCGGATGACTGCTAATAATTCTTTATCATAAATAGGGTAGTTGCGTTCAGCGCTATCAAAGGAATGAGAGATGAAGGCGATGGGCCTCCAATTACCGTCTTTACATAATGTAGAGAGCACTGCTCCCATGGCGATGTCCGAAGCATCAGTCTCCACTCACACTTCTTGATTGCGGTTAGGATACGCGAGAAGTGGAGCTGACGTAAATTTTTCTTTTAAGGTTTTGAATGCCTTTTGTTGATCGGGACCCCACATGAACGGAATGTCTTTCTTGGTAAGGTTGTTCAGGGGGCGTGCAATCTCGGTGAAACCTGCAATAAAACGTCTATAATAATTACAAAGTCCCAGGAAGCCTTGCAGCTGTTTGAGTCGAGTTGGTATGGGCCAATCCATGACACCGGCGACCTTTCCTTTCTGCATTGTTACCCCCTTTTTAGATACTACCATACTGAGAAAGTCTACTTCGTCCATAGAGAAGTGGCACTTCGAGGGTTTTACGTAAAGGTCATTCTCCCGTAGGCGAAGAAGGACCTCTTTTACTACCTCTTCGTGTTCCTCTTTGGACTTTTTCAATGTGAATATCATACAATCGTCGATATAAATGATTACCACCGCATACATGTCGTTAAATATATCGTTCATCATCTGTTGGAATGTAGGCGGTGAGTTAGTCATTCCAAAATACATAACGGTGGGCTCGTATGCCCCGATGGGAGTGACAAAGGCACCCTTCCACTCGTCTCCTTCCTTTATCCGCACATTGTTATACCCCCAACATAAGTCAAGGGCAGTGAACATGTCAGCATCTTTCAGCCAATCGATAAGTTGTGGGATCAGGGGTAGAGGGTAAGAGTTTTTGATGGTGCCCTTGTTTAAATATCTATAGTCTATCACCATACGTTTCTTACCATCTTTTTTGGGTATGAAGAATACCAGCGCCGTTTGTGGAGATTTCGATGGTTTGATGTAGCCCTTTTTAAGTTCCTTGTCGATGAAGGTGTGTACTTCTTCCATTTTGATGTCCGATAAGGGGATAACTCGACCCTTCTTCAGCACGAAGTCCGGTTTGAGCTTGATGGCGTGATCCCAGTGCTTCCTTGTTGGCATTCTGGTCGACTCTTGTTCCGAGAAAACATCTAGAAAGTCATGGTAAGCCTCTGGTACTTGCTCTTTGAGTCCTTCTTCTATAGTATGTATGTAGGTAAGGTTATAGTTTGTAGGTCCGAGTCCCATAATTTTACAGTATTGCGTGCAACGCGGAAAGTGGATAGTTTGTTTTTCCCAGTCGATCTCGGGGTTGTGGTGGTAAAGCCAGTTGTACCCGATGATCATACGATGGGTTCCTAATTTAGATATATAAGTGTCCAAAGTTTCGTAGTGTCCTTCGACTTCCACAACCAAGGTTACCGCATGCTGGATTTGGCCTATAGCACTATTTGATCCATCAGCGTTATGTACCTTGATTGGTTGATCTAAGGCGAAGAAAGGAATCCCATGACGAGCAACATAATCTTTATCAATAAAAGTATGGGAGGCCCCCGAGTCCAAGAGAGATTTGAACTGGTGGCGTACCCATTGGCCGTTCTGCTGGCAATGTACGACAGTCTCAAGTGAGAACTCTCCACCGAATGACAATGTCGTTGCCCTATGCATAGTGACCTTTGAATCGAGGGGTTTATAAATATGCGATATTTTTTGTTGTTTTATAAGAGAATTAAGCACACTTTTATTATACTCTGGTGCCACGCTCAATTGAGACACTCTTACAGAGTTAGAGGAAATATTACAAAGTACAGAAGAAAGCGTAGAGAGAGGAAAATCGTTGTCTGTACAAGTAATTAGTGGTCCTTGCAAGTGAACACCCTCATTGTTCACCTGCTGCTGCCTTTTAACGCTTCGGCTGCTCGGTGTTTGGCCTCGGCTTCAAATTTGTCCTTGTAAAAGGCTTCGGCCTCCTCCGAGATGAAGGCACGATGTTCTGCTTGCAGTACTGGTGCAGTAACTGGGGGAATGGGAAGCAGACGACCCGTGAAATGTTGCGCTGTCTGGGCGCCTTGATAAAAACTGGCATACTTATTTTCTGCCGTTTGCACATACGTGCCTTGGTCGTAATCCCAGACATACTGGGCGCGTTGTTGGGGGGGACGGGGAGGGCAGCGGTACGGGTTCTTTGGACAGTCGGGCTTAATGTGGCCTGCCAAGCCACACAAGAAACATGTCTGGATATCAGGTCGGGGAGCTGGCGCAGCCTGCTGCGCACCTATCTCCATTGGTACTCCTCGACCAGGTTGGGTTCCGTACGGCGTAAACTGCGGCCGTCGTTGCTGCGGGGGGGGTAGGTGTGTCAGCAGGTGAGGAGGGTATTGCGGACGTGGCGGTTGACGAGGAAGGAATCGGGCGTTGATTGGAGGTCCCCTTTCGACCTGCATTTGTTCGAAGGATCGCCCGATCCTTTGGTATTCTTTCACTACATCCTCATAATCCAGTACGGGGGAGCTTGGGTTGAGCTGCGCCTGCTCGTAGATTTTAAAGTCCACGGCTTTTTTGATGAGGGTAAGCGCGTGCTAGTCTTCGATGTTGGCCTCCCTCTTCAGCACCTCAAACTTTTGGATGAACAGATCTATTGGGTGCCCGTTCTGTCTTAGGGCCTCGAGTTTCCTTAATGACTCGTGGGCCAATACGTCGATCCTAAAATAAGACCGAATTTCTCTTTGGAGGGCGACCCATGAGGGCCAGGCCGACTCCCCTTTTTGCCCAGTGATGATGCCCTGAGCATTTTTGACGTCGTCGAACTCGGCATCGTAGTACTTCTCGAGGGTGATTTGTGCGAACCCCTCAGCCTTCTTTTCCAACCTGGACAGGACAGCCACGCATCACAGCTTGTCCGACTTCCACGACTGGGCGTCCACCCACAGTCGCAGCCTTATCCACCATAGACGGAAGGTGGCCCGGTCACCGTCCCATTTCTCAGGGTCAGCGATCTTCTTTGTGACGTTGGCCTTGTCTTTGTTCACGTTCAGCGCGGCCAATCGCTGGACAAGGTCGTCAAGATCTACTGGTCCCGACATGTCTTATTTCTTGGGGGCAGGATAACGGGGATTAGGGCGGAGGGAGGTTTTAGGATGAAGATAGGGGCGAAAGTGTTGTATGCCGTATATGGCAAAGGCGGAGCCGAAGTATGTAAAGCATTTCTTTTCTGGGTTGGCCCAGTAGACCTTCTTTCTCCTTTGGGTGGGAATCTTGAAATAAATCTTCTTTCAGCTCCTTACTGTATGGTATCTTCCAACCACACTCTGGGGAAGCCTACGTTGGTGTCAATAAAAAAAATGTGTCCTGGTGACCACAGTGACCTGGGACAAAACTCTTCCAAAACTTTTCCTTAAAACTGGCTGGCGAGCACGTCGGGAAGAATCGTGATGATCCCGACTATCGCTCTGATGTGACGTTATGGGTAATCACAAGAACCCAGGTACACCAGCGTAGTACCACACAAATAGTTAGACCTCAACTAATAACGGGGGCTAGTGCACTATGCCCAATAGCAACGTTATCTTTATTTATACGGCGGACGACCGTATGTAACAGCGTTTGGCGAGTGCTTTACTCGTTACCATCAAGTGGTAATAACTGGAGACGTTCCCTTAGCTCTGGGATCCGAGTGGTGTGTATGACAGTCTAATCCAAGTGTTGCGAGTGGGAATTACTATACAGCACATGGCTCAGATCTTACGTCTCACAGGCTACACAAGTCCTGGCTCAATGAAGAGGGTATGGGGGTCATGTCCAAACAGCACCAGCCTACAATGACCAAAGGCCAAGGCAATGACTATAGGTGATGAACAAAGTGGATTAGACTGGGGATCCAGTCGTCAAAGTGTCTACTTTATATATGTTACAGGAATGCACACGGACCAGGCTGTGCGTGAGAGAGATTACTATGTATAGGTAAAGTAAAGAAGCATTCATGAGAGTGATGATAACGGAGATGAACGTGGGAATAGATAAGGTGTGAAGGGAACGGAGATTAAAAGGGTGAGGCGTGTCACGTGACTAAGTCTAGACCTAGGTCAGATGATGGTTTCTCATGGTCACGTGCACTGGTCACGTGATTTGGAAAGTGAAGTGTAAATGCGATAAAAAGTTTGAAAATATTCATTATTATAACATTTGGTCTGCACTGGATGATGAACAATTGCATGGTCAGATTCACAGATTTCCTCAACAAAAGCAGGTTCACTTCTATTGGCTGGTAGCCCGAGGAACACCAGACATGTTTCTCAACAACCTTGCTTTTAACAAAGGAATGCTCCACCTTGCCTTCATAGGTGTTGATGAGAAAACCTGTTAATATTTTTCTCATGTTCTACCCACACTCCCCCACACTCACATCAAATCTAGTGTCATTGTTCAATGGTGAACATGATCCTGGCCTCTACACAACAGACAATGATGCCATCAGTTCCGATCTGGAAGGACCAAAAGATGCCTCGGAAATCCGCCGTAAATGCATTGCACCCACCTTCCCAACCTCATCTCACCAGGTGCCGGCCAAAACCAAGAAACCAAGGCAGGTCAACCCTCCAGCCACTGTGGCCACTATCGCCACTTCCTCTAATACAAAGGGTAAGGGTAGAGAGCATGCCGAGCCCGTTATCTCCATCCCAAGCATGTCAACAACTCCCATCCCAGCACCCACTCCAGCCCCAGTCACTTCAACCCCCTCTTCCCCTGCTTCCTCTCTTGCCCTTGGGTTCAAAATAGGAGCTGACATTGAAGTCAATTGGGGGACTGACGAGGGTTTATTGAATGAGCTATTCGGGCTGTATTCTGAGCAAGTGGAAGATCATCCTACACTCCACTCAAGTGGAGATGGCGAGTTTTCACTGATGCCTGGGCTTTCTGCCTCGGAGCTTTCCAGATCAATGAGCAACTCATACTTCACAACCCCACCTCCATCGTTCTTGCCATCCTCACCCACTCACTCTGACCATGCTATGAGTAATCATATTGTCACCACTAGTGTTATGCCCTGCCGCCCACCACATACATCTACCAGAGCCCTGGAAAGCTCAGATTCCTGCCACCACCCTCAGATCAAAGAAGTCGGTGGTGTTCCACTTATCCCTGGGGGATTGGGTCATTTCAAGAGCAGTTCACGTGGCCATGGTAAGGGGAAGAAAACATAGTGTACACATCCTATCCTACATACCAAATGAATGTACATTTTCAGCCGTCCATCACCGATCTCAGTTGGCATCCTGTCACTTGTCTCCAAGATCCCTGAGATTTAAAGAATGTAAGAAATATGCAGGATTGTCTAGGTAGACATGATGAGTGACAGCTAGGCCAGAAATAAAATCACTAACGCACAACTTGCAGCACATTAAATAAATGCAAGTGGAGCATTGCCTTCGGATGTATATTCTGATGTAAATCTGGACCAGAGTCACAGAGATTCCTACTTTGTAGATAATGTCTTCATTGGCAGTGCCCTCCAAAATGCAGCACATCTCACATAGCCATCCCCATATCTCATGTGAACTTTTGCATACCAACATCAATCATATGACATTCCCATAATGACTGCAGGCGGGCGTCCAGGACGCCGACCTGTCAGCTCTACTCACACTACAAACAGAACCTATTACAATCCGAATGATTAGGTTATGCTTACGCAGTATTACCTATTTTGAAAGCTCTACACTAAGCTGCTGCAGCAAATTTCCATTAGAGCTCACAAGCTATCCGATGCCCTTTAGTCTAAACTCTGAGCTATAAGTAAATCTCAACAGCATTGACCCTTGAAGCTTGAAGCTTAACCTTACCTGAGTGACTGTCCCTTGTGACAATAGGCTGGGGCTTCACAAACATATACAGACTGGATCACTGTCTCAATCTCCTCCAATCCCCACTTTGCCCACCATCCAGCACAAGCCAGCCATATACCAGGTCAAATACACCTTGCAAGATGCTGAGCAGACCTTACCCTGATGACCGTGAGGATGTTCCCGTCCAATTGACTCTGTCAGAATTTGTAGCAGAAGCAGCGGGATATCATGGAGAGAAGGAGAATGGTCAGAATGAGGAACACAAGTTCCTCAAATTTGTTCTTGCCAGTCGCCGGGGCTTGGATTTGGAAGATCAACGTATGATCACACCCAATGTGATACAAGGCCAACCGGATATCCAGAACATCACTGTGACTCGGGACTATGACTCGTTAATTGGAACCACGAAGACTCTGCCATACTGTGTGGCCTTCACTGTGTGGCCCATTCCTTCCTTCAGGGATATGCTTACAGCGAACAATCATATTACTTCAGTCACCTTTGATCTGCAGGTGAGTTGCTCTGGATGTGAGCTCTAACACATATACTTATCATCATGGATGGATTATCTTGTGCTAGAACAATGCCATACATGTTCCCATGCACTCAATCCCGAATGTTGCACTGGAAAAGGTTGCTAATCGGTCTGCCATCCGTGTCTTCTTCCCTCAAATGTACCACCGAGCCGAGTCCAAGAAGATCCCCACGGAAGACCTTGAATTGATGTACAATCGCAGTCTCCTTCCACTCATCCAACAGCTGATGCTGAACCAAGCCACACATTGGCCCCCGAATTACAAGGCTGCGATGGAAACCAGCCGGGATTGTGCAGGTCATTTTCATCTCTCCTCTCTTGACGACATCCCTGCCCATATGCTCGACCAATTTGCGAGGTTGTACTTGGAGTCGATTCAAACTCTTCGTCCATATTTCCGCAACGCCTACTTTGGTCATGAACTGCACGGTTGGAAGGTGGCAACCATCCACAATGTGGAGGATAATAATGTAGAGGATGCAGAGGCTGGTGCCACCTACGAGCATGTCAATGCTTTTCAGGATCTCACTAGAGTGCTCAACATGGGATCCATCCATCAAGATCAATGGCTGATCGACATCAGCTTGGAATTTGGAATCCCTGGAAAGCTCGTGACTTGGCATGCGAGAGGTCACCAAGCCCTCGTCTGTTTTCTCCTTCCAGACCATGAAGATGCTGGAAGGGCCCTTAGTCGCAGCAAAAAGTATTATGTCGATCATCAGATGCATCTCAAGGACCTTGCAGGTTTCCGCTGGACTCCAGGTTCTCATTTGGACCTATTTCGCTATATTCAAGCCTATATCACCGAAAAGGCTATTTCCTATCAACTCCACCAAGGCATCTTTTCCAATTGTAAGACCTCGGAATTGCTTCTGAAGCAACTCTGCAAGAAGCTCATCGAGGATCTCGAACGGCAAAGTGAGATCATCTCTGATTGCATGGGAGATGCTCCAGAACAGAGAAATATCCCCCAAGAAGGCTGTGCCAGACTTGAAGTCTGAGTTTCTTTGGCTCATGTAGATGACGTCTTGACCGAATTCCCAAGACATCTATTCAATCAAACCATAGTTCAGATTCCCGCTCGTCATTGGTGGTCAGCCATTGTATTTCACACTCGAACAGATTCCAGTCACTAATTCATCCTCCTTTATAGATACTTCAAATGGCTGTGCCTTGCTGCTGTTCATACCATCATTTACAATCATTACTCTGCCCCCGCCAATGATCGCTCTTCTGAGAGTACCCTCACTCTTGGCGCCATGATGATCTGGATTCTGAATGGCGCACATCGCACTCCAGGCTATCGCTTGCTCAGCTTGGCCAAGGAGGCATGCCCCGAAGTTTTCCTTGAAGAAGATGCTGACCCAAATGACCCGGATGCCCTCACCTCATCTCTCATGTATGAGGCAGGGACCTATTTTCTATGTGATGTTGTGTGGGACATGAGAACATATGTTTATCGTATCCCATTTTCAAAGGCTTTTGATCCACAGCTGATCACTCAGGCGTATGAAAAGGGAATGATGAACGAGCTTCGCCACATTCTTGGCATTGGAGAGCTTCAAACAGGCCAGAGATAACCTCATGGTGAACGCACCAACAATCGCACTTCCAATAACACCATCGATGTTCATTCCCTCAGACCTCCAGATCATCTCTTGCCTACCCTCGGTCACCATCTCAACGGTATTGCTCTTCCCAATCCCCCACATCCTCATGGCCCTGATGTGGACTATTTTGACCGACATGGAGGTGGCAATCGCGAGCTCATCTTTCTAAATGATGAATTACATCCTGAACAGCCTGAGGATCCTGAGAATCCTCTCAAAAGTCAAGTCCAGCTCATCTTGGAACAGATGTTCTATGATATCCTTCAAGAATCCCCCAACAAGAAAGGTTATAAGAAAGGTTCATGGACTAACATACCATGTGCTTTTAGACAACAGTTTGCTGTAGAAGATCTTTATCTACACCTCGAACTTCCCTTTGAAGCCATCCAGTATACCCTTTCTTCCAATGAGCAGTGGCTCAAACATTTCAATCGCTTTTTCCCTCCCACCATTCCCTCCCATTCTCCCCAGAACTTTGGAAAAGCTCACTACTTCCATTCCTACCTTAATCTCCTCCGCCAACTCCAACCCCAAAGGCTCACACAGGTTCACACCAAACTCTGGAGAAAATTCAATTTGTTGGCTTGGATGCCACATATGGAGTCTGATCATATGTGGTGTACTAGGAAGATGCACTCTGCTGCATGGCAACATCTTCCACTATGCAGTACAGAAGGGCCTGAAATTGCCATTAATCCTAGAGTCCTTGTACGAGTTGGTCATCAACCCAGACTTCGCCCACCCTCAAGGGCCAATGATCTCAGACAGGAGGAGGAGGAGGGGGAGGGGGAGGGGGAACCAGTGGGGTCACTATAATATCCAAGGTGGTTTGTCAGATTCCACCCATCTTCCGACCTGCTCCCACATTTCTGAATCCCGCTCTGAGCCCGCTTCCGACCTTCCGCGGAACCATTCTAACCACCGGAATCATTTCCTTGAGTGGGGTCCATATCCTTTCCTAGTCATACAGACAGCAGTAACCCACCCATGTACTTACACTCCCATTTCATGTACCATATGTGTTTGATCTTTCAGGACAACTGCCATTGTCTGAAACATTACGCTGTTATTATGCCCCACTTAGTCCTGAGCAATCGTGCCCTCATCTCCCACAGTCTTGTCTTTCGCCATGTTTCTCTGCCGTCCTCCACTGAGGGGAAGAGGTAAGGCGCAGTACACTACACAACTGGAATATCCTTCAGCTGAACTGTCTTCATACCACCCTATGTACTATAATGCATACCTTACCACATGCAAACTCATGCCATATTGCAACCACATCTGCAAGTTTACACTGTCATCCAATTTGAATCCGATTCTTCCAGTTTTCCACTTCTCAGACCTCACATGTCATGATGTGTACACAGTTGTTCACGAATCCTAAATGTGACTCCATTCTTTCATCCCCCTTCCCCAATTCCTGGACTCTTGTCAGGTGAAATTCTACCGCCATCAACCCTCCTCCATCTTTCGCCATATTTATCGCTGATTCCAGCAGATAAATCGCTTCCGTCAACTCCAAATCCTCCTTTACCATGTCCAACATACGTCGCACATGGAATTCGAGCAGTCAACGGCATGCCAAACGACGCTCCTCTTTTACCGCCTCTCCATATTCCTTCATTATGCTCTGGCCTTCATCCACAGGGAGCTGCATCCGCATAACATTAGCCTTCAACCGGTAGCATACTTCATATTTCACTTTCCTTGTCTGTCTTCTCCGATGTAACGTCTGCTTCCAGATCCATGTCCTGAAATAATGCAAGTCCTTGCCAGCGTCAGTTTCCACTTTATCTTACTTTGCAAGATGTCACTCTACCTCATCCTTGTCACCGCACTCGTTGTCTTGAAAATGCATTTTCCTTTTCCTTTTCCTCTGCCCCTGTCTTTTCAGCTCTTTCTCTTCCATTTCATGCAGCAATGCATTTGCCATGAGCTGACAGTCTGCTTCCACCCACACATCAAATGTTGATTCCCATCTCTTTTGTTGCCTGAAGTTGAGATTGAGATATATGACGCATGGTCTATCATCAGAATCCCCTCGATCTTGCCGAACCCGTCATGCGAAATTTCGAATCATTCTTTGAGTTCCTATCACATGCATTCCTGTTCCGACCACCAGCAATAGATCTATCCTCCGTGTCCCATCGAGGTCTTGCATCTCATATTCCCAGATATGTTGTCCGTCCGGATGTACCTGGTCATACAGCACCACGTCCAGAATCAACCGAGGCACCCCCTGAAGCCGTTTACCTGTCTCCCTCCTCATTTCTTGACTTCTGGAGCAACGCCCACAATCCGGGAATACTCCCTCCATCAATTTGTCCTTGTGTTCTTTCTCCTTCTCCACCGCCTGACAAGATGGGCAGTACAAGTACTGAAGACTTCCATGCACCAGAATGCATCGGAACGGTACCCGCACCTCTTCTTGACGTGTTCGATGGTATGTTGATATCCCCACTTTCTCCTCCAGGTTGTCGATGTTCTGCGTATACACCCATACCAACGTTCCGCGCTCATCCAGCTTTTTCACCAGCTTATGAAACGCGGTAGGTTCGCTCTCCTCTGTCGCTTGAGCCAGACTCGCTATGAATCGCCCAAACCGCGGCCTCTCCCTCTCGTCCTGCACCTCATCACCTTAGCTCCAATACCACCTCCACACCAGCAACTTCATGCTCACTATAATCATTGACAGTTGGAACATGTCCTTTAACTTCCTTCGTCCCAGCTCAGGAACCCCAGAAATCTTCTGCTTGCTCCTAAAATCTGGTATTCCTGCCGCTACAGATATTCCTGCACCTACATAAAAATAAAGTAAAGAATTCCATCAGCTTGCATGCTTCCACTTCTTAGGGCAGTGTGCTTGCCACATATAAAGACAATCCCTTTCGCACTCAAGATTGTGGATAACAGCATTTCTGTCAGAGGGTCTTCTGTGGCGAACGAGCATCTGCTAATGGCCATGATTCTCCAAAATGTGACAGTGAGCGGTGGGTTTGTCCAGTTTTCTTTCAGGGTACTTAGAACCCGAATTTAGGTATAGAGAAAGAATGTGGCGGAATGGACTTTGATTACCGTGGAAAATCCCAAGACGGTGGGGCGTCCTGATCATTTCCATTTCTATTTCCAAATGACGTATGACTCCAAGTTTGCATTCACGTTATTTCATTCCACCATCCATCCATGCATCCATCCATTTCATGCACAACGTGCACATGCAAATCATGGCGTTGCATTAGGGTTTCATCTTCCTTCACAGCTTGCATATGCAACGACCTTCAATGGTTCTCAAGCCTCATGTTATCTCGCACCATCCATGACCGAAGTTCCCTTTCATCCATTTTCCCATTCACAATCATATACCGCATTAAGCAGAGTCCATAGCCTTCAACATTCCTCACTCATTTTCAATGGCTCGAACGCGTGCGCAGATCACGCCAACCTCATATTTCCTTGACTAATGCTCTAACCTCTGTATACTGTGTCCTACTTGTACCTTCTTCTATTGTAACCATTCATTTTACCATTTTACCGTACTCCAAAACCTTTCGGACTTGCCCCATCTTCTCTTTGACCATACCGACATAGTACTTCTCTAGCGCATGCCTCAGGGGGTATGCATAGAAATCATTTGGCTCGCAGATTATCCATTGATCCTGCAAAGTGTTCGTGAAATAAGGGGGTGGATTCAAACACTTTGCCTCCTGGGTAGGTGCTATATGTCCCCTTCATTTTCCCCTTCCCATCCTGGATCGGATCCTCCGCTTTGGTGCCGTGGCCTCAGGCCCCAATTCCCGCCTTCCCGGTTTAAACAAATCGGAATCCTCGGAAGCAAAAACTTGGGGTTTAGGCATGTTACCTCCCAGGTAGATACCTTCATTCCTCATTTTTCACCTGCCCCATCGCTGCGTTTGCCTGCCATGCCCCGCACAAACCCGACTGATCTGGGCCTAGTCTCAAGCCTTACCCTGACCCGGAGTTGGCCCCGCCGCCCGGTACCCTGCGGCCGCCCTTGACGGGCAGCCACTTCGGTAACCCGGCTACCCCCGTCTCCGAAAGACTTTTTGCCTCCGGGGTAGGTGTCTCCACGTTAGAGCCTGTTTTGCTCCGGCTACCAGGCCATGCGCATGCCTCGATGCCCTGCCCTCTCGCACCCCGCCGCCGTCTATAACGGACGGTGACTTCCGTAACCTGGGTATGCCGGTCTCTGAACCCGACACGTTGCCTCCCGGGTAGGTGTCTCCATGTCGGAGCCCGTTTTGCTCTGGCTACTAGGTCATGCGCATGGCTTGCAAAGTCTCAATGCACCGCCCCCTCGCACCCCGCCGCCGTCTATAACGGATGGTGACTTCGGTAACCCGAGTACTCCAGTCTCTGAACCCGACACGTTGCCTCCTAGGTAGGTGTCTCCGTGTCAGAGCCTGTTTTCTCCTGCAACCACGTCGCGGGGATCCCTTGGGAAGTATCAAGGCCTTGGGCACGTTGCCGCCTGGGTAGGTGCCCTCCGAGCCCATCTTCCTTCCCTAGTGAACCCAGGGAAAATGAAAGACGTGCGTGAAAATCTTTATTCTTACCGAATCTCTTTCGGGCGGAGCCTTATTTAAGCTTAGGTAAAATGTACGAAATGAAAATCACACCTCAAGCCCTGAAGGCCAGTATATCCTTCTTATCCGCCTTGACAATCCCTCAGTCGGAGGGTTGGCCTTCCTTCACACCACCTGTTCACGCTTCTCAATCCAACCATCTTCCTCCACCATGAAACGCCGAGTCTCAGCTCGGATGAGGTTCGCAGACACTCTGCATCGTGTGGGCTACGCTGATCTTCATACTTCCATTTATTCTTTCCAACTACAGTCGTCTAGCCCTCATCATCTTAGACTGTTGATGGGATGCTAACTTCCCTTTCACCAGATTGGGCTCACCCTCAAGCTCTTTGCCCTTAACGCTACCATCCTGTTCGAACAACATGCTGCGCGCGGCTACCTCGTCAGCACGACTTGCGCGCATCTTCGTAGACTTTTTGAAGGCTGCAGGGGGGATGCTGGTGCGATGAACCCAGCGCTACGAAGGAAATACCTAGATGTGGTGGGTTTTTGGGTTCTTGGTCTTCGAGTCGGCATTGCGAGTACTGATGTCGGAGGGGCAGGGACTCGGAGGGCCAATCCAACGTGGTCATCACAAAGAATTCAAGCGATGAGGGTGAGGGTAAAAGAGTACAGGGTTAAAGTATCAAAAAAGAGGTGACTATTACTATCCCCACTAGCGGTAATCACACAAGCAGAGTCAGAAAATCACAATGAAAGACTAGGGAAACATACGAGACGCGGTTCTAACTTATGCTTACGGGCGTGGATCCATTTCCAACGGTGGGCTAAGAGGGTAGTTGTGCGGTCGTTCGCAGAGCCAGTGGTGTCCGAGTCTGAACTGAGCTCGAACATTAAGTGTTGGCACAGGTACACTGCCACGCAACAGTCTATGAACGTGCTTCTGCGACAACAAGGGGTGAAGTAAACCTAGAGAATACAATGAGACCGTGCTCGCTAAGACAAAGATTGGGATGCCATTACCTTATCTGTGGACGCTCCGAGGGTGACGACTCGAACACAGCCATCTGAGTCAACACGTCCAACATCGTAGGTCGCGCCAATGGATCATTAGCCATCAGCTCTCTCGAAATATTAACGATGAATGCGCTTTGCGTGGATGAGCCGCAGAGTGAGCACAACACTTCCAGGGTCTTCCCAGACGACCAAAGGTCTGCACGGATGGCGTCATAATCATCACCCGCGATGACTTCAGGCGCCATATACCCTTCGGTACCAACCACGCCACGGGATTTGTTTCCACAGCCATCTGCGAAAATGGCAATGCTATAGTCAATGATTGAAAGGCGACCACCATCAGGAGGAACAAGGACGTTTGCAGGCTTGATGTCACGATGCGCAACGCCATGCTTGTGCATAAATGCAACGCCTTCAACGAGTTGTCTGGCAGCAGACCATAGATGTTCATCTGGTCGTCAAAGATCAGTAAGGTGAGCGCCACCAGAGGATGTGTAGATGACAAAGCCTCCAGAACTGTGGGTCCAGATTTGGACGCCAGGAATGGTATGGTTGTCAGGGGAGTTGATTTTTTTCAGGTACTGCAATACTTCTACCTCTCGCTTGCGCTTCGTAAGCTTGAGGAACCCACGATCAAACTCGTTGGATTTGCAAGAGATCATGGCGACGTGTTCAAACTGAGAAAACTCACATGAGCAGAAAAATCAATGGAGCTTGAATAAGGGGACCTCGTACCCCAAAGAGCACCATATCAACTCTATAGCCCATTGCATCAAGGCGTTCGATGATTTCAGGGTCATCTATGAAGGGAGTCCGCTTGGCACCTACAGCACGCCCGCTCGAATCTTCGTGGATCGAATGTAATGTCACAGTCCTTTTTGCGACCTTTCTTTGTTTGGTAAGAGAAGGGAGGTCACCAGCGAGTTTCTCAACGTCCCATAGGGCACCTTTCTTTGCAGCATTGAGTTCCTCAGCGAAAATTGTCATCTTTTCCTGGAAATTGTACATCTCTCTGAGAAAGTCCAGCGCCTGATCGGATTGGAGGAGGTCATAATTGGCCTGCGCAATTGAGACCTGCCGTGGTTGTTGATTCTCAGATCATAAAATCAAGATGTAGGGCAAAACCTTGCCACTCGCTGCCGTTTGCATAATGACATAACGCTCTGCGATCAAATTCGCTCAAAGATAGACAGCCACAATAAAAAACAGGTCGCTTTTGGAAAACTGCATGTCTTCAGAGTTCTTGAGATAAAATCCAACACGAGCGGCTGCGATAGCCTCAACTAATAGGCACCATCGATCTACTTCAGTTTTCATGAAAATAACTTCACATAGCATGAATGGGCAAAGAAAACCAGTCGCGATCATACTGAAGTCACTGACTGGCGTAAACGTGCACCAGTTCGACGACTCTGCCCATGTGGCCACAAAAATGGGAAACTTCCAGGACAATTCTCTATGCGAACAGGTAAGTGATGAAGTCTCACTTATGTATGACCACTCACGTTTGGAACTTGGTTTTGGAGTCTTCAGGTTGGGAAGAGAAGAAAGGCGGTACGAAAAAGTATGATGAGAGATGATTGGCTTTGAAGTGAGACGAGTCTTCATTGGAAACTCGGCGTGAATCCTCCAGGTGACAGCGAAGAACAGCGAAGAATGCTATGAACTCCCGGGTGTTGCTCACTACATATTGGCGGGTGTTTGTAGACTGGAAATATCGGCTGAGCTTAGCACTATACCAACGTGCTACCTCAAAGTCGTGCTCAGCATCCTGATTTTCCTCAGGGGACCAAGAGACCTATGACAGGATCAGCATCATACTTTGAAAAATGGCCAATACTGACAATGTAAGTGCGCTTCGCTGCCAAGGCCGCTTCCAGTTCAGTGAAAATAGACTGTGTCCGCTGTTGTCCGTGAGCTCAAAAGATGCCACCCCTCAGGTTATGTTCAACATCGTCCCACGACCAGGTCTGGACGCTCCGTAAAACAATTTGGAGAGATTCAAAAAGCGTGCGGTGTTCTTTTGTCCTCAATTTGTTGAGGGCTTGCTCTTGTTTGGCTGTTTGCGGGGCAAATGGGTAATACACACCGGAGAGAACTAAATAAGTGTCTCACCTTGGGGAGGCTCAATGACAAGACAGACGTATTTAGACGTCAGGTACTTTTCGTCCGCAATGCGTTCAATGGTGTATATCTCATCGATTGGGAGCCAATCATCTCTTGTATCGAAGGCGATCTTGACCACCTCCTGCTTGCCTGTGGCTGACACCAGCGTTCCAAACCTGTAGAACTTGCATTTGTCGACAGTAATGTTAGAGAGGATGCTTGCAGGCCCAGAAGGCGTTCGGAGAGGGGAAGGGGTGCATTGTCACAGGACATCTACCAGGAGTAGTGATATAGGCAGCCGTTTATATGGCAGAAGCACTGGTGCTCCCGGGCATGCTTAGGAATATTGAGGTCAGGGTAATATACTTGGAGTCTGGCTTGGGTAAGAGCGGTGGAAACGCGGGAGATGGTGATAAGAAGTGAGGTGAGATCTTCCTTTGGCATTGGAACTCTGTCAGAGTTTATGCCAGCTTTTATACTCCTTTAGTGTTGTCTTGGCGTTTCCTAGATTGGACTTGGGTTCCCAAGTCCACTCTGCGGCAGTGTATCCTTTCCAGTGTACGAGGTACTGCCTTCAACCTTTTGAACCCCAATTATTGATGATGGATTCAATTTCGTATTCCTCTTCTGCTCCGATTTGTTCCGGAGGGGGTCAGGTGAAGTTGGATCCGTGTTCTGGCGTTTCCTGGTACAGGGAAAGTAGGGATGTGTGGAACATGTTGTGGATTCTCCATTGGGCAGGTAGCTTCAGTTGGAAGGCTACGGCCAATACTACCTTCATGATTTCGAAGGGACCGGTGCACTTTTGGGAGAGTTTGCACGAGGGTACTTGGAGCTTTAGGTTTCTGGTTTCGAACCAGACCTTGTCTCCAATTTTCCAGGGTTTGAAGTGAGAGAGTGTCCTCTCCTTCATTCGTTGTTGTGCTAACACATGGGCCGCTTGTGCTTCTTTTCGAGCATCTTCCATGCTAGAGAGCCTTTGTTCTAGGGCCGGGAGAAAGGTACGTCCGAGGGGTGGGTAAGACCGAGGTTCATATCTGAGGATCAATGAGAAGGGGGATTTGCTGGTGACCAGATGAGCGGTGGAGTTATGCACGAATTCTGCCATAGGCAGCAATTCCAGCCATTTATGAGGTTGTCCTTCACAGAAGATTCGTAGATAGGTCTCCAATTCCTGGTTGTACCGTTCTGTTTCTCCGTCCGTTTGTGGATGATAGGCCGTTGATAATGCTACATCGTATTGTAGCAGCCAGGCTAGTTCTCTGGTGAATGCTGAAGCAAACTGCGGTCCTTGATTGGACACGAGTTTGTCGTGTA
>JBBPSM010000098.1:0-25029 GCA_038093595.1 Butyriboletus regius
AGTAGGTCATACTAAGGGTCATTAGGCCCTAGAGTATCAAAAGATTCTAACTGCTGCAAGTGGTAGAATTAAATCTATTCGGGTTGTAGCTTCTGACTGTGCATGAAACGAGTTTGATGCAGGTCACCAGTTGCCTGCTTAAAATCGGATTTGTTCCTAGTTCCGATCCTTCTGCCTTCAGATTCCTTGATCCTAGCTTTGTCATCCGTGCTGCTCACCTTATACTGGCCTTTGTCGATGGAAGAGGAAGTCACTTACTTTGTGCCGGGAAGTCCACAGGCCAGTGAGAAGATGAAGATGATGACTGGGTTGGTTACTATGTAAACATGTGAGTACTTGTCCTCTCTGTACCGTAGATCCTGACATTGCTGACCTTGTCTTCAGCTTTGCTGACCACAATATGTTCATGCGCTATGCTGGTGGGAGTCCCGGACATCCACACCTACAACAGCCACCAGTACCACCAATGACTGATGAATCCTCCAAATGACAACAACCTGAAGGTAGTGATACAGAGGAGGAAGACTGCGGGTCAAATCAAGGGGCTATCATGGAAGTAGATGAAGCTGTAAGTGATAGTGAGGAAGATGAGGACCAGGACAATGGGTACAGCAACGAGGACAGTCATGACAGTGGTGACACTGATGACGATGGAGAAGTTGAAGATCTGGCCAAGATCATGGCAGATCATGACAATGAACTTGCTTATGATCTGATAGACCTGTCATTCTGATTATTGCTCCAATTGTGGCATTATAGATGCACATGTATTCTTTGTGCCCTGCCTAACATTCTTATGACGCTCCAACTATGGTGCTTCGAACCCCCAAAAAATGGTGCGATCTAGTAGTTAAGTGTGCACGATATATATCGACAACTTAACTTATGGAACATGTCCAACTCTTACTATGATATATTCATTAATGTACTATAGAAATCGTAAGTCACATGAGTACCATGCAATTGGCATCTCAGTGGAGAAACTGGCATGCTGGTGAGTCACCATTATGTAATTCCTTGACAAGGGTGACAATACATTCCCATTCATGTTTGCACACGCACACCAGGCGATGACTCCTTCATTCTTGTCTGTTCAGACTGGTTGCCATGGCGAAGCATCGTGCCCCCTCCATTTATCGTAAGTAGAACCCCATCTCATGTCAAATCTTCAATGAAATACATTGACCTTATCTGTCAGGTATCCTCAAAATGGGTCAACTGGGATCCTGTCACTGTTGAGGTTCATTTTGTTTCATCTGTCTGATTCTTTCAGATATTTCATATATATTCATTCAATCCAAATCCAATCTTATCTGACTTTTCTTTCTCATTCAGCAGGTGGGAGTACATGATGAGGTTGAAGCTGAAACCGGCAAATGGAGGGTCGAAGGGAACATCTATGATTCCAAATTCCAGGACGAACTGGACAGACTTGGGCTCATCCTCTGCATAGCAGATCACCAGCCACAGCTAGGTGACGTGGAGGACGGTTTTATCATTGCCTCCAAGGGTACAAAACAGGTGGGCATGCACCTGGGACCAGAGGCCTACATATCATCACTCAACGAAATGCCCAATGACGTTGTTAGAGTGGTGTCACAGCCATCACGAACACATTCTTCTAAGGACAATGGCAGCTTGAACATGGCGATTGAGACGCCCTCCTGATCATGCACAGTCCCAGGTTCCTCCTGCACAACATTTTTCTTGAAATCCTCTTCAGAGTGCCTGGGCTCAAGGACAAGTGTCTCATCACAGGCATTCACATATGCCCCGCGTCTTCCATGTACCTCTCCAACAAATGTTCGGTCACTCTTTTCCCCTTACTCATCATGTGGCACTCAATACGTTTTGATCTATAACTGGCGAGAAAATCTCTTGTGCTCGTTGCCCAGGTGCCTGTAGCCAGCATGGTGGGGGTCACCAATGGTAGCATCAGCTGGTGGTCCGACATCCAAGCTGACCTTGTGCGCAAAGCATGTGACAGGGCAGGCAACTATTGCTACACCCCACTCTACACGATGAAACATCAAAGTGTCGAGCTTCACACTGACGAGCTTCTGTGACATTCAGAGGAAATCAGCAAATTGAACCCTTCCTGAATGGTGGTATCTGGTGAAATCTTAAAGAGTGTTTTTATCCTGTAAATATTAGACTGAGATGGCTTGGATGAGAGCATACCGATGGTTTAGAATTGGTATCTTGCTTGGATCAATCACATAGAGCAGTCATAATAGGTACTTGAAGACTGCCTTGAATACCCCTATTTCAAATTCATGGAGAAGATCGACCACAAGCATATGATAAAGATTGCATCCAAGTGATCCAAGACTATCTGCAATCACATTCTGTTCAAAGCTGATGAACCAATGTGCACCTGTTGACATTCAGACAGACTTACAAATGTAGGTACCAGGGACATGGTTTTGAGGTGTGCTTCTGGAATGGTATGCTTGATTGGTGAACCAAGATTGTAGATAGCCACGCATGCTGTGGCAATCTTCTCATGGATGTATGTACATGCCTTTGATATCCTCTATGATGCATCGAATAAAAATCCGAGGCAGTTGAAGTCTGTCTTCATAATAAGGCACTGTGGACATGGACAATTACCTTTGTCCCAAATTGTGGCCAGGAGAACCCTAGTATGACTGCCAGCAGGTTAATACTGTTGCACATAGACTAGTATTACAGCAGTTGAAGCTGTTCACTTACTTTTTAGAGTAATCTGCTGAATATGTGAAGATGCGAGGGAAGACTTGCCAATACTTGCTGTTATAGCATCTGATCACCATTTTGTTTTGATAGGTGTCAATGAATTCATTGTCTAGCAGTATCTTCCAGACCGCTTGAAAGAGTTCATGCTTGCAATGAGCTAGAATGTCGTTGATAGTCTTTTTCTTTGTGATCCTAGATATGAATTCAACTATAGTTTCTGATAGCTGATCTCACCAGATCTGAGTAACTTGAAAGGATCATGTCAATTATGATGAAGCTCACCATTGGAATGAAGGCAACAGGATGACATGCCCCAGAATCTGGAATGGCTCAGGTATATTTTGATTGGTTTCCAAAGAATAGGTACACCAGCTATGTACCAAACTGTGCGAGATGCATGGCATCAGACCAGAGCATTAGACTAGCAATGATGTGTTCCAGTGCAATGATGTGTTCCAGTTTGCAGCTGTCGTCATGTCTTTGCTTCTGTAAGTCATGGTATGCAGTAATCCATGCATCTGAGGTGTACAACTCGTCATACATGCGCTGCTCTTGACCTGTTGTCGGTGACTTCCAGATATGCTTGAATGGCATGAGATAAAACCACCTAGCGACCTGTTCAGCAAAGGCAGCACGAATGATGCCTGTTAGAGAGCAGTGAAACAGTCCTGATATCTTGACCAGCTGTCCATTTCCATTTGGATTGCGTTCTCGTATAGGCACCAAAATATGCACTGAAGACTCTTTCCAAGAGTCTTGTCATAGGCTATCTTCACCAGGGATATCCTCCAATTTGTCAAATTTCCTCATCTGAGTGTGAGTATTGAACCCATTGAAGTGGGTGTGATCAAAATCCTCTGATTGTATGACTTTGTGTACAAGGTGAGTGACCTCCTCTTTGGACTTTTGCTTGCTGCGGTCACCATCCATGTCATGAGTCGCCAGATGCTCATGTTTGTCCATGGCCAGGGAGGCACTGGAGGTAGGGAAGGGACATTGATTGGCAGTACATTCTCCCTTGGCTCATTTGTGGTACTTGAGAGTTGATCAATTGTCACGAAGGCATTGAGATCATATGATGGATGATGGCAGTAATCACAGGCAACGGAAAATTTATTGAAGGAAATACAGAAGGAGTCAAATATATGGAGGATCATTTGAGGTAAAGTGTGCAAAGCCTTGGACGTAGATGATTTGCCAGTAGGTATAGCTGCTGAGTCTGGCAGGGAGGAAAGAGACGGTGCTGGAAGCACATCCCTGAATCATGCAGGTAGTTGTCTTAGTCGCACAGGGCGATCTGCGCCAGAGTGTCCCAAAGCTGGGTCACTGGAATAATTGATCCTGACTTGCTCAACAGTGGAATCTGCAATACTGGGGATAATGCCAATGGCTCGGTTGGATGGAGGATGGATGCTAGATTCCTGTGGCAGCACAGCTTGGGGATTGCTGGCTGAATATAACTTCACTATTGGTTTGTTGTTCTGCAATCACAAAGGTGAGATAGGTTTCAATATCAAGATGCTGGGATTACTGACATTATCCTGTTGTTGTCTCATCTTCTTGCCAGCTGGGCCAGCCTCTGTGTCATACAAGGAACATTTGTGTTTGAGTTGGAACTTCGCTCATACAGTTAGCTGTTTTTGTTAGTGGATACAGCTTGGGTGATAATGAAGGAGAGCACCACTTGAGTCAAATGTTCATGCACATAATGGTGCCCTGCATCTGAAATGCCCATCTGATATCAGAAAGAGTTATATGCTGATGAATATGACTGTAATGAAGGCTATGGTGCGCATGCTGTGCAGTGTTGTGACAATGGGTATGCAGCCCACCACAGACTCAGAGTGGGCACTAAGAAGCAGGAGTTGGGCGGTGGGTTGACTAACTGAGATACTTCACTATGGCATGCTACCGCACACATGCATTGGCTTGGCAGTAAGTAAACTAAGGTTTGGATGATTGGGGAAAGTTGAAACTCAGAAAGCAGTCCTGGTCTGGTGACCAGCAGCATCTCTGAGGGCAGATCATGTCAGCACATGCTGGTCTGCACTTTGAGTTCAATGGCCCCGCTTGCCAATGATACCATCAACGACTGCCACATGATTGGGATCAATGACATGGCACCCTCAGAGATGCTGCTGGTCACCAGATTTTTAAGTTCCATATGCGGAGACACCACATCCAATGAACATTCAAGCCACTATTAGGGTCTGATTTAAAGGCTATGGCATTGGAGTAAACATAAGTGGTGTGTATCATGCGGGACCAATCTAAATAAAGGGAACTATGAGGGACCTCTGACGGTGACTTGGGAGCGCTAGCATTGAACCACTGATCCAACTCAAATGCCATCTCCCAAGGCATTTCTGAGCCATCCAATAGATTGGTTGAAGACAGTGTTCCTCACATCAATCTTTCAACCACAGACTTGGCCACACTACCAGATAAGTTCAATGAAAACAAGCATCCATCATTCCACCACTGCCACCGCCATGGCTCTATTCCCAGTTCATGGTGATCTTCATTCAATGAAAGCACCACAGAAATAATTCTTGGACTCTCTCTCAATGATATACCTGCAAATGTGGAGTTGATCCACCTTGCACACGAGGATCTGGCTGTGTGAGAAGTGTTCATATTTAAGGATGTGAAGAATCCAGACTCTTGGGTTGGCAAACAACTTGCGAGACCAGAGCTTTGGGATAATGGCCCAGATGACAATACCAGCGAGGTGTGTAAATTAAATTCAAGTGGTTTTTTTATCGGTTGACAACAGAGTAGCAAAGTGGTAGTGGTTCGATGGAATGTGCCTGTATAAAGCGGTCGTGATCTGAGTCACTCACAGACATCCCTTAGGCCAGACCAGAGAATGTAAGTGATTGAAATACTACAACTATCAGCCTGTTTCTAACATCATCCTTAACACAGGCTAAATAGCCAAGGGTTGAGAATATTGGTGACATCAAGGAACTTTCTCCCAGTGAGACACCAGTGGTAAGCTGTGTCCGACAACAAATATCTGTTTCCACTAACTAGTATATAGGGGATGACATCAGGACCAGAGGACTCGACTACCTTTCCATATGTGACCTACGATGGTGATCATAGCTATGATGAGTGGGGTCAGGCAAAATGGGGAGGTGTGGGACAAGGCACACCCCTTGACAAAAATGGTTGCTATATCTACAGTCAGGCAGGGATGCCAGTGGTACCATCTTCACCTTTGCCAAGTCCCCCCTTGGTTGTCCCCACCAGCAAAGATATACTAGTAATTGCATTGATATTCCTTTATTCTCATACTCATAAACTTCATTATACTATAGCTGGCCTGTGAGAGTTCCTCTCATAATGAATTACACATGGATGAGACTATTGCCATGCCTGGATCCAACGCTGTGCAGCGGCACCTGCCGAAATGAAAGCGATCAGACGAAGAAGTTGAGGTATGTGACTATTTATATATATAAGCTCAGTATTACAATAATCTACTGCAGACTCTATTGCAGACTCCAAATCCATGTCGTGGCTTTGGAAGGCTATTGACGAACATCATGATGCCTTCTCAAGCGAGTTCTGTGCCAATTCAGCCACTCCGGCTACCAGTGAAGCGATGTCGTCTTTGATCTCCATTCAAGGTCAGCACAGAGCACAACTTGGAAGGGGTTATGAAAGAGTTACAGCAAGACATGAAAGCAGCCTTGTGTAAGCAAACAGAGATTCTCTCTGCAATCTTGGAGGAAATGTGAGGACAAAACATGAATCCGAAGCTGTAATTCCATGTAGCTAGTGAAATATGTACACTGTGATATGTATGCTCATATGAATGATATGATTGATCACCAGTAAGGTCGAGAATCACTTGCAATGGTATAACACCTCAGACCTAAGGCTTGATTGATTGGTCTGGCATTCAGCTATGGTTTCTGCCTGGATCGCCCCTAGAAACAGGGTCAACAGAGATCACTCGGCACTCCATGACATATGTATCCATATGTACTATAAGAAATTTTCATCAACAGTGGTTTGATCTGTCAACTCTAAGCTGATACACAGCGCCAAGCTGGGCTCTATCACATGAAGTTCTCATATCCCTCAGGCTGGCATATTCACCCTGATGCCCACCATGACATGATCCACTATTGTTCTCCTACTCCAAGATCATGTCTGATTTCTAAGAATTTTTTTGTTTGGAGTCAGACCCTTCATGGTACCAAATCTAGGACATCTCTGATGATATGATGCTGTGCTTGGATGTTACCGATCACTTGCAAAATTCAAGTGCCTCCAGCAAGTGCTAATCTGCACTGGCTAGTGTCATATCTGCTAATCTAGTTGTATCCTCCAGGTTGGATCATGTTGAGAGGATGAATTTATATATGTGGTTTGACAAGGATCAGCCCTCAGAGTCCCATCACACCACTCCAATGCCCCTTAGTCCAGCTCCCGAGGACAATGCTGCCTTAAAGTGGTATATTGCAGCACTTAAAGAAGAAAATGTCCAACTTCTTAACAAGATGATTAAGACTCCGTATGTCATTGATTACTATCCCCAAGCCAATCTTGCTGCTGAGTGTTAGCTCTCCATAGAACCCATTCTTATATGCACGAGGGGTGTGTCATCCGTTGGCTTGTGAGCCTGAATGATCCCATCACTGACTTGATCGCCGAGTATGATAGATGTGTCATGCTGGCAGATGACAAGATTATGATTGAAACTGTGGCCTCATCCACTGTTAAGAACAGACAACTCTGATGCAACTCCGATGAATCAGAGTTACTTGAGGGTGTTGGGACTTGGCTTCACCTTATGTGGTGTGCCCTTGCTCAAGTCCAATGTCCCAGATTTCTAGGACATAGGAGGATCAGAGGTATGGACTTGATGTGGTCAAACATCAAGTCGAGCAGAGGTCGGAGTGAGTTGTCGAGACTCGGATGGAGGACAGGAGTGATGTTCAGAGTTGATATTTGAACTGATTCTATAGGAGTAGTACTGAGGGTTTATATACTATCGGAATCAAGATTACTAACAGAGTTCATAAGATATCATGAGTAAGTAGCTGAGTAAAGAGAACGGAGATGGGACCTGGCCAGAGTAGTGCTCCTAAGCGAGACAGACACTGGTTTGGAGACAGCTGATAAGTGGGATTTGGATGGATGAGGAAACACAGATTTATGTACAAATGAAAAAGTATGAATACTAAATGGAGGGAGTCACAAGTCCAAGGGTATGAGAGTGTACTCCGAGGGAGAACGCACTGGAGTTGTGGACGGAGGTCCAGAGTTGGACTTGTCAAGTTACATGGGATATGACAGTATCCCCCTCTTAGGCCTGAACCCTTGAAGGCCTAGGCAAGAGACAATGCAGAGTGGAGAAAATCGGAGTTCAAAAAAATGAAAGAAGGTATAAAGGTTGAAGGTGTATCCGGTCAATTCCACATACTCCTTAACCCTCGACCACCACCATGTCCAGTCTCAATGACATCCAAGAGTGGTCCAACAAGCATATCGTGGAGAATGACGATGACGATGAGGAGGTCAGCGGCACCAAGTATACCAAGTGGTGGAGAAGAGTGTGGGCTCGGAAGGAGGAGGCAGAGAGGAGGGTGTGCGAGGAGGCAGAGCGGAAAGCATAGGAGGAGGCAGAGAGGGCGCGTCGAGAGGCCGAGTTGGAGGCCATCAGAAGGGTGAGTGACAGCGCACCAGAGTACATCGGAGCTAATGAACGACAGGCAGAGGAGGTACGGACGCAACAGAGTGTCGTACAGGGGAAGATGAGGGCGTCAATAGAGCAGCAATGCTCACACTGCGAATGCCAGGGGCTTGAGTGCGTGCTTGCCCCTGGAAAATCCAAGTCGTGCACCGAGTGTCGTGAAGCCAAGGCGAAGTGCGAGCAGCCTGGGGAGGAGCAGCCAGAGAGGCAGAGGAAGTGGAGGAGAGTAGCAGGGGATGAGGCGGGGCCTAGTGGCTCCAACGGAGATGAGGCGGGACCCAGGGCAACAGCGGGGCTTTCAGAGATCCTTCGGGAGATCTGGGACACCCTGAAGTCACAGAACAGGCGGCTTGACCAGGAGAATTCTCTGCTGGAGTGCCTGGTGGAGTTGAAAGTGAGGGAGGTATATGGGAGTGAGGAGTCAGAGGGGGAGGTAGAAGAAGGGGAGGAGAAGGAGGTGGAGTCGGAGTTGGCTGGATTGGCCATGGAGGTAATCGAGGAAGGTGAGGAGGAAAGTGAAGAGGGGGGTGAGGAGGAAGAAGTGTAGTAGTTAGTGTACTTGTCTTTTTCTTTTTTAATGGAGTTTTTTTTTGTCCAATCATATGGAGTGAGGTCCATGCTTGTCTGGATAGCGAGTGTGATAGTCGTGGACAAGTTCGGAAGCATGACCGAGTTCAGTGGCTAGAAGCCAGGAGGTTTCTTCGTCTGTTCCTTTGTATCCTGACCAACGGACAAGGTACAGGAGTTTGCAATTCTGGTGACGTCGATCTATTTTTGAGTTGAGGATCTCTGAAACTTCGTACTCTGGTTCTCCGTCTACTTTGACCGGAGGTGGTGGAGATTGTACCCAGTTAGGTATGATGTTGGGTACGGAGGGTTCTAGTTGTGAGACATGAAAGACTGGGTGAACGGACTTCATTGACTCGGGAAGTCGGAGAGTGAAGGAGTGGGAGCCTGCCTGAGCGATAATTGGGTAGGGCCCTAGGTTCTTCTTGGAGAGTTTCTTCGAAGGCCTAGTGGAGCAGAAGTACTTTGCTTTTACGAAGACTGGGTCACCGACTTTGAAGTCCAGTGCCAGAGATCACCTAGCATCTGCAGGTCCTTGGTAACGCTTCTGGGCGGCAGCCATCTCCTCATGGAGATAATCATGGAGGGAATCGAGGTCTATAGAGTACTCACAAGCTTTAGCAGAGGTGAGGTCACACTCGGGGTGTACTGTAACATTGGGGTGGTAGCCTTTATTGGCGAAGAACAGGGAGACACTGGTAGTAGCACTCGGAGTGTTGTTGTATGCGAACTCTGCTAACGGAAGGAGTTCGGACCAGTTGTCTTGCTGGTAATCGCAATATATGTGGAGGTACTGTTTGAGCGTCTGGTTCATACATTCTGTCTGACTGTCTCCTTCAGGGTGATAACCGGAGGTGAAGTGGAGGCGGATATCGAGAGCTTTCCCAAGCAAGCGGAAGAAGTGTGAGATGAATTCCGAACCTCAATCGGAGGTGATGTAAGAGGGAACTCTGTGCTTAGAAAAGACATGGAGTAGGAAGAGTCTTGCCAAGTCCAGGGAAGTTACCATGTCGTACGTCGGGATGAAAATGCACTGTTTGGATAATTGATCCACGACAACGAGGATGGTGATAAATCTGGAGAATGAGGGGAGTTGCTCAATGAAATCCATAGAGATGGAGTTCCATGGCTTCTCGGGGATGGGGAGTTGTTCAACAACCCATAGGGTCAGTGTCTTGGAACCTTTGCATGGGTGCAAGTGGTGCAGGAGGAGACATATTCTTTGACAAACGTCTGTATCCTTGGCCAAGTGTATTTGTGGCGTACAAGTTCCAAAATCTGATTTTGGCTGAAATATCTGGAGAGGGGATGGTCGTGTTTGTACCAGAGGACTCGGAGTCGGAGGTCATTAGCATCAGGGACATAGATGCATTTGTCAAGACGGAGAAAGCCATCTTCGTCAACTGACCAGCGTGAGTCCAGATTGGGGGGGGACATGTGTAATTTGGCAAGTGGGTTAGAGGGGAGTGTAGATAGGATGTCGCTGTGGAGTTGCTCTATATCAAACAGGATGCTAGCCCGGAGTACCAGAGCTGCAAGATAAGTAGCACAGAGGGAAGAAGCAAGCTGTTCCTGTGTAAAGATGGGGCGGAAGTTGTGCGGATTGACACGAGCGTAGTCCTTATCCCCCTCTTTGGGGTAGACATCCCAGCGTCTAGTAAGGGCATCAGGTTTCGTGACAAGTCGTCCAGGGCAAAAGTGGATGATCATGTGGAATTGGAAGAGGAACTCTGACCACCAGGCTTGCCGGCAGGTCAGGAGTTTTGAGGTAGTGAAGTACTCCAAGTTCTTGTGGTCAGTAACGACGTCAATCGGAGTGCCGGAGCCTTCAAGATAATGTCGCCAAGCCCGGAAAGACTCATGGATGGCAAGGAGCTCCTTGTCATGTGTGTCGTAATTAAGCTCCAGAGCAGTGAGCATCTGTGAAAAGAAGGCAACAGGCCAGAGTTCTTCATCCGGACAGCAGATGGAAAAAATCCCAGTGATGGCATAGTCAGAGGCATCGATTTCTATAATCATCGGAGCGTCAGGAGCCCAATGAGTAAGGATGGGAGCAGTGGTGAAGGCTTCCTTTAGCGCAAGGAAGGCAGATGGACAGTCATCTCCAAAGACCCAAGGAATATCTTTGCAGGTCAACCAGGTTAGCGGAATGACAATGTTGGAATAGTTGGCGATAAAATGCTGGTAGAAATTAGCGAATCTGAGGAAAGACTGAATGTCCTTGACTTTATGAGGTTCCGGCCAGTCCTGCACAGCCTTGACTTTGTCCGAAGACATAGTAAGACCGGAGAGAGTGATGATGTAGCCGAGGTACTCCGTAGTGTTGGTGGACCATTTGCACTTGTTGGATTTTGCATAAAGGCCATGTTTGTGGAGTCGTTGGAGGACTTCCTGGACATGTTCTCTATGAGCAGTTTTATCCATGGAGAAGATCAGGATGTCATCCAGGTAGATGATCACACTAACATCTAGAAGATTTGCAAATACGGTATTGACAAACCATTGGAAAGCCGCAGGGGTGTTGGTAAGGCCAAAAGGCATTACCAGCCACTCGTAGGAGCCGTAGCGTGTTCAGAAGGAGGTTTTTCATTCGTCTCCATCGGCAATGCAGACCAGGTGGTAGGCATGCTGGAGATTGATTTTGGTATATATCTTCACATGGCTTGGAGTGTCCAGGAGGTCGGAGATATGGGGGCGTGGGTAGCAGTGTTTCTTTGTGATCTTATTGAGTCCTCAGAAGTCGACACAAAGGCGGAGTGAACCGTCCCTCTTGTGGATGAAGAGGACTGGGGCAGCGTGGGCGGAGGAAGAGGGTCTGATGAAGCCCATGGCTAGGTGCTCATCAAGGAAGGTATGGAGAGAGCCGAGTTCAGAGGTGGAGAGGGAGTGGGTAGTTCCCAAGGGAGGAGAGGCTCCTTCCTCCAGGTCAATCTTTAGATCATGTTCCTGATATGGAGCAAGCTGGGAAGCTTTGCTCTTGCTAAAGACATTGGAGAAGTCGTGGTATTCCTGAGGAACACTGGAAAGGTCGACTGATTCTGGGGGAGTGACAGAAGTGGAGTGGAGATCACTCTCCTGGGGATGGAGTTGCAAACTAAATTGGACGGAGCCCTCGAGGCGACAAGCTAGCACAAATGCTGGGGCACTAACAAGCACAATGGGCAGAGCTTTGCAGTTGGAGAAACACGATGGATCTGGTGTGGTGTCAGCTGAAGGAAGGAATTCCAGAGGCTGTGGAGGGGAGCTTGGGGTTGCTGGCACTTGCTGCTCGGATGAATGGAACACGATACTGCTCGTAACCCAGTCAATCAACGGATTGTGGTGGGTGAGCCAGTTGTTATGGTTAATGAGAGGGTACTACATTTTTCCATACCCACTCCACCACTTTCCCTGGGTCTCTGGGACGACCTCTCCTTTGACACCGGCACTTTCCCCTGGGATGGCAATCCCCATACTCCAGCACTGGACAACACTGCCTTCTAGGCAGTGTAGAGGCAATGGCCACTGCCATCATGGCTGCACAAGGCAGTGGTGCGGATCTTTCCATTTCTATTTGATATTTCTTTCGGACCATTCCTCCTCGGCTATGCTCTCTCATGCATAGCCTCATATCTCCCGATTCCCCAATCTCATCTCGGCCACATGTAGTATGCCTATTTATGGTTTCCAGAAGCCTCCCCTAAATTACCTAAAACCTATATATAGAGGCTTCTCATCTCCATATAAGTTCTAACCTTGATCTACACAATGTACCGTGTCTGGTCAATCAGTTCCACTCACTTTGCTCTACCACCTCACACACTTAGAGTTGGAAGTCATCTCCGCTGTCATGCTTCTGATCTTCTTGATCATCAGCGCCCCCTTTTTGCTGCTTGTCTGCAGAACGCCGATACCGTCGGGGCAGTTCACCACAAGAGCACCATCATCGACACTAGAGCACTAGGACCCTTTGTGCCTAGGCTAGGTTCTGTTGATCCCTCTAGCATTAGAGTGCTAGGACCCTCCATCCTAGACTAGATTCTGCCTATATAGAGGAAGAGACCTGTTTGACCATATCGCCTGTGATAGGGAATGGAACATGGTCGTGTCACTTGTTATGCACGCCGAGTTGGCGTAACACCAGTTATGTCCTAGTACAATAGAACAGGCGGAGTCCAGCGGAGTGACATAGAAAATCGTCGGGGTGATGTCACCGGTTGCGAAGTGGACTGAGAGGTTGGTGGCTTGAGTGATCGTACTGTTGGTAGTTCCGTCAAAGAGACGGAGCTGGAGTGGAGGAATGGAGTAGGTTGAAAGTTCATATTTATTAATGAAGGAAGTATCTATGAAACAATTGGAGGAGCCTGAGTCTACAAGCATGGAAAAGGGTGGAATTTGGTAGGAGACTAAGGAGACAGAGGGCATGAGGGATTTGGGGTCAGAAAGAGCAGACAAGTTGAGGCGGATCTCCTTAGCTGCAGAAGTGGGTTCAACGCGACTTCCAGTCTGTGTGGAGTCATGGAGGTCGTGGACTATGTTTTTGCCTCTGAGGTGGAGACCTCTGGTTTGGTTTCCGGAGTGGTGGTCGTGGCGCGACCCTTGGATGCACTGGAGGTCGACTTGGGGCAGTCCATTGCCATGTGGCCAGGTAGGCCATGGAACATGCAGAGCTTGTTGTCGAACCTGCACTTTCGTTCTTCTGAGGTGAGCTTGCCATCTTTCCCTAATTTGGACGACAAGTCCAGTTTCGGATGAGCAGGGATGGTAGTGCCTTTGCCTTTGGACTCCTTGGAGTCCTTAGCATTACCAGAGGGGTGCAAAGAGGATGATGTGGCGGGGGTGGATGATTTCTCGGTTGTGGGGGCAGAGGATGGGTTGGACGATTTCATCTGCCTGCTAATCTCAGACTTGTGCTCCTAATAGTGTGCGTCGATTGCATGTGCAAGACTTCGGAGTTCGGAGAGCGTCGGGGGTTTCCCAACACGTGAGATCTCATCCTTGATACGATCTGGCAGACTGTTATAGAAGTGGTGCCAGAGGGCACCTTCTTCATAGCCACAGACTTGCGAAGCAATCTGATTGAACTCCACCACATACTTGTTGATGTGTTGGGTATCTTTTATCAACAGGTGGTCAAGTTGATGCTCCGCATCTCTGATGGGGTCATGTGGACTGAAGTTGGTCTGGACTTTGAGGACGAACTCTTTGAAGTCGTCCATCCAGAGGGGACGGAAAGCTGGATCTTCCATTTGGAGGAGGTCTGGTTCAAACCATTCCAGTGCCATACCCTTAAGGTAGGACTGTGCAAACGTAATTTTAGCGTGGTCTGTTCCAAAGGCTTTCGGGCAGTCTTGGAAGTTCAGCTTGCACTGAACTAGGAAAACCCAGAGTTTGCGGGGTTCAGTCCCATCAAACTGATCTGATTCCCAGACTTTAGTACGTAGGGTGTGGTCGGAGGTGGGACGACATGTGGCACAAGTGAGACCTTTGATGGCCTCGGCGAGCAGTGCGAGGGTGTCTCATGGAACGTGCTTGCTGTTGGAGTCTGATGGCTTGTCGTCACTGGGGAAGTTGGGATCGTCATCAGATGGGTCATCTCTGGGAACATCCAGGATGTCGCCGTCATTTGGGAAGAGGGCAACATGCACTCTTTGACTAGAGTGCTGGCTTGTGAGAGGAGAGGTAGTAGTGTCATTGTTGGTTGGGAGTTCGACGATGCGTGCTCCTGGAGTAGGGGACTCCGGGAGTGGTCACGACTGTGAAGCAGAGGTGGGGGTTCGTCGAGCTGAAAAGCTTCGGAACTGGTCAATGAGTTCTGGACATCACCGACTGCTGCTAAACACGCTCAATGGGTTGTATCGTGGGGATGCGGGGGGGTTTGCGCCTACGGCGCGAGTCTGGGATCTAGTAGTGCGTGTAGCCATAATGTGAGAGACCCGTTTGCAAGTGGGAGTTTGAATATACTGTTGAGAACGGACAACTCCAATGCAACTCTGATGAACTGGAGTTACTTGAGGGTGTTGGGACTTGGCTTCACCTTATGTGGTGTGCCCTTGCTCGAGTCTGATGTCCCAGATTTCTAGGACGTAGGAGGATCAGAGGTATGGACTCGACATGGTCAAATGTCAAGTCAAGCGGAGGTCGGAGTAAGTCATTGAGACTCGGACGGAGGACAGGAATGATGTTCAGAGTTGATATTTGAACTGATTCTATAGGAGTAGTACTGAGGGTTTATATACTATCGGAATCAAGATTACTAACAGAGTTCATAAGGTATCATGAGTAAGTAGCCGAGTAAAGAGAACAGAGATGGGGCCTGGCCAGAGCGGTGCTCCTAAGCAAGACAGACACTGGTTCAGAGACAGCTGATAAGCGGGATTTGGATGGATGAGGAAACACAGATTTATGTATGAATGAAGAAGTATGAATACTAAACAGAGGGAGTCACAAGTCCAAGGGTATGAGAGCATACTCCAAGGAAGAATGCATCAGAGTTGTGGACAGAGGTCCAGAGTTGGACTTGTCGAGTTACATGGGATATGACATCCACAGAGTAAGTGCATGGTTACTAGTAACTTCCAGTACTATTTTCCTCACTACATGACATTCTGTACAAAAGGGAGGATCACACCTTCCGGTCCTACAAGAAGCTTATCCTATGGTGTCCATCAATCAAAAGACTCATGCAAAACAGCCTTGATGCCAGTGGACATGAGTTAACTCTAGCTTTTCAAGAGGTATGCTGCATTCATGATTTTAGTCTTGATTTTTCTCATTTGTCATAGCTAAAGAAAGGTGCAGATGGTGCCTGTGGGAATGACACAAACACATTGAAGCATATAGTTGCCACTTGATTGAATGAACAACAACCCCACCCTATTCCGCTCCTTATCCTTGATGACAAGGAAGGGCGAGGATTCGCTCATGATCTTACAGGCCAATTTCTTTGCCTAGTTGATTATGACTGGCTCAATCCTATGTATGTGCTATTTTCACTGACTCTTTCAGATTTACTCATCTCATTTCTTATCAAGCATCCATGACACTATCTGTGACCATCATCCACGCTTCTCAGTTACGGCATATATGTGGCCAGCGTTTCTTTATCTGAAAGGGCAGTACAATGCTCAGCACCCTTCAGTCAGTCTATTCAAGGGAGAATTACTCTTAAGGGTGCATGGACTATATTTTACAACTGTATAGCATACTTATTTTATAGGCCTTTCATTGTATCTTCATGTCGCCGAGTTCTGCTCATGAGGAGCTTGATATGGAGAACGCCAATGGACAGCCTCAAGCCAACAAAGCCTGCCACACTTGCTGCAATGTTGTGGGCCTCCTAAAGATGAGATCCATAGAGCCCTACATGATTGCATACATCACAGTCCGGGTGAGAAGTCCAGTTACAACTCTACTATTTACTATTACTAATCAAGCCTCAGCTTCATTTTGCATTATCCAGCAGCACTTCCTGGCATCTCAAGGATGATAACTTCGATTACGAGACTTTCTACTACAATATAGTCAACTGGTTCAAGTTCTCAAGGTCACAAGCTAAAGCTCAAAAGATTGAACAACTCCTTCTCTAGTGGAACAGGTAAGCACAAGGGTCCCAGTACTTACATTGTCTCACACAACCCAGGATGGTTTTTGGTTGACGACATGCATCTACTCAGCAACCTTGTGACATTGAAAACCTTTCTGTCGCAGCTTCAATGGTCTAGGGTAATAACCGGTCCCTCCTCTCATTCTACATATCTCAATCTCAACTTGAATGTACTCGTCATGCAATGCCATGCACTGTGCATGCTGTAATAGTGGTGCCCATGATCACCTTTGTACTCAGGTAGCTTATAATTTGTACTGATATTAGTACATAATGCAAAGTGGAGTGCTTCAGATGCATCTGAGTCATACTAGTAGTATCAAATTCCTGACTGCTGGCAAGGCCTGACAGGAAGATTATCTGGTCCCAACCTATATCATATTATTTATTATTGATCATCAACACCTCCATGACAAGCATTGCACAACAGAAGGAACTTCCTGGCACCGTGCTCAATGAATTGTATTCTTGAGAGTCAGTTCACATTAAAAATATAGTCACAAGTCATTTGGATTTCACGACAAATGCTCACAAAGCTGCCAAATAGATAGTACATTATTAAAAACTGGCATCAACAACACTTTGTGGCCAGTTTGACAATGTATGTCGACATCACGAGTCCATCGGCATCATGTGGAATATTTCTCCAAAACAGGACTGGACTAAAATGTCGAACCAATGCACAAATGACGGACAAAATTGGGGCGAATTGGAAATATGACCTAAATTCTCATTGAGCGTCTAGCATCAGTAGCACATGTGCATTCTTTGCAAATCAGCTTGAAGTTGGGGTGGCTATTCTCAACACCTGGAACACTCATTGGATTCCCAAACCAGGATGGCAATATAAACCTCAATAAGTTAATTATCAAGTATGATGGCAACTTCAATTGTGTTGTGTTCATTCCTGTGTTTATAATTCAATTTCATTCTTTGACAAACAAATTTCAGTTTCAGTGGTGGCGGAGCTGCTACCATCACTAAAAGTCATCATAATAATTGTATCACATGATACCACTTGTAGTTGAATAACACTTTGAGATGGAAATAATATCAAGGCCCTCCGGGTGCCACCTGGACCCATGTTGGTGGAACACTGGTTGTTACAATGAAGGGTGATTTTGGAGATTTCAGTGACAATGAGGCATACAAATGTCAAGTATGATTTTGCAGGAGATTAAGTACATAGATACAAGTACAGTAATAACTCAGACAGTGATGTCTTCATGACGATGAGGCATACAAATATCAGGTAAGAATTTACAGGAGATTTTGAGGGATGATAAAGAGTACCGTTTTGGAGTACAAACACAGATACAAGTACAGCAATAATTCAGATAGCGATGTCTTCATGATCTTTATCTGCAGAAATGCTTCTATGAAGTAAGGACATGCATTTCAGTTTGAATTTCACTCTTCAGGCATTCCAAGGGTTGTTGGACTTGTCGGTTGCTTTCATGTAACAGTGAACGAAAGCTTCAACAAGCACAATATTGTTAACATAAATGTCTTTCAAGCTTTCCATTTTGCTTTTGTCATCCAACAGTTTTTTATCTCCTGTTGGATTGAACACAGCAGTGAAAGGCATTTGTTTAGCAATGCCATGCTTGTGATATGTTCCTTGAAAGCAAGTAGCGATTATGTCATCCCAGGAACTGGCGAATTCTAATAGAATTGCTTTTTGATCCAGAAATAAATACAGGGGCTATCGTGTAGGAGGAAGGTAATATTGGTTTACCTCCTCCATTTAAAAATGTGATTTAGTGGAAAAAGATGTGGGAAAGATGGGATCTAGTGAGCACTCATTGATAGCCTCATTCCATTTATTTGCGGCCTGTTCATCTGACTCCATACCCATGTCCAGTGAGTCTCCATGTTTGTCAAGCCTGGTGTCAAAGCTCTGACGCAATGTCCAAAGGACTGTGTCCTTCCCCTTGTCCTTGGCAAGACTGGCTATGTACTTGCCCAAGGGTTCTGATGGGCTGCCCCCATCGCGCATGTGTGGAACTGCCCCAAGCGGTTTCTCAGTGGTGGTGGTGGTGACAGTTCGGATGTAAGCTGTCAAGGGTTTCTTCTTGCGGTTGTTAGGCGCATACCCAGGATGGTTTCTTGTGGAGCACCCTGTCTTCTAGCAGACAAAGCACCTATTCTTGCGCATTAGGCAAGCTCGGGTAGGGGGATCTAGGGTGAGTCAGTCAACGTCCATGGCATTGGGATCCTTGGAACTCCTTCCTCCTCCATAGTGTATGGAGGTCCCTCGTTGGATTGCTCTCATTCTTTGGAATCCTGTTTCAATAGCAGACACCTTGTCATAGATCTGCTCGATCGAGGTTGCGGTGTCCAAAATTCCACAATTGACAAGTTGTTGAAGGATTCATGGATCCACAGCGTGGAGGAACCACTCGGCAATAGTTGACATCTCCGTTGCTCCCGTTTGTATGGCAAGGAGGGCAAAGCGAGATAGGAAGTCATTGAATGACGACTTTCCTTGGGTCATGTTTGATATCTCGGCCTTGGCCATGTCCTTGGAGTTGTGGGGGGAGAAGGTTGTCATAAATGCCTCCTTTATCTTCATATAGGTCTTGTCTCCATTCAGCACAGCTGCATCAGCAAGCTTCATGTGCCATGCCTCTGCGAAGGCCCTTCCTTGGCCCTTGGACATCCTATTCAAGAGCATATACCGCTTGGCATTCCCGTCATACTGTATATGAAGCGAGAAGTATACCTCCATAGCGAGAAGCCATCACCTGGCGTCCTCTACGTTTCCACTAAACTCCTTGGGGAGTCCAGCTTTAATCTTGGGCATGTCTTCATCGTCTGAGTCTAAATCCTGTTGGGTCCTTCTATTGATGCCGCTGAGGTCCACTGGCTGGGTTGTGTCTCTGGTAAAGATCTCTTCCTTGTCAGATGGTGGGTCTACGACAATCGGTTCCAATTGTGGCAGATGGGAAGGTTCTACTGATGGGGTCGTGGAGTGTGAGCAGAGAGCACCTGGAAAACCTGGCGATCTGGATGGCGGGGGAGATGGACAGGCAGCTGGGTCGGGGAAGTGAGATGACCCTGGGATTCTTCTTAAAGAAGACGTTTCGGAGTATGGGGTAGAAGCACATGTTGGAGTGGCTTCGTCTTCCGAGTCAGACCCTAAAAGGGCTGAGAGATTGATGCAGTGGAACCTTCGGTTGAAGATGGATTGCAAAGGCGCGATGGCACTTCGCAGTTTAAAACCTTGATCTTTTGTTATGCTGACTCAGCGTGCATAACAAGTGACACGACCGTGTTCTGTTCCCAACCACAGGCGATGTGGTCAAACAGGTCTCTTTCTCTATATAGGCAGAACCTAGTCTAGGATGGAGGGCCCTAGCACTCTAATGCCAGAGGGATTGACAGAACCTAGCCTAGGCACAAAGGGTCCTAGCGCTCTAATGTCGATGATGATACTCTTGTGGTGAACTGTCCCAACAGTGTCGGCGTTCTGCAGACAAGCAGCAAAAAGGGGCGCTGATGATCAAGAAGATCAGAAGTACAACGGTGGAGATGACTTCCAACTCTAAGTGGGTGAGGCGGTAGAGTGAAGCGAGTGGAACAGATGGCCAATACACAGTATATTGTATAGATCAAGGTTAGAGTTTACATGGGGTTGAGAAGCCTCTATATATGGGGAGAGGGGAGGAGTGGGTAAGGAAAAAGGTAGTTCCCCCTCGTTATCTGTAACATAGTCAGTGTAACAAAGATCAAGGTTTTAAACTGTGAAGTACCATCACATCTTCGCAATCCATCATCAACTGAAGGTTCAGACGATGACTACAGAGATAGTCATCCTGGGTTGAAACCATCTGCCACATAAATCTCTCAGCCCTTCTAGGGTCTGACTCAGATGAAGAAGTCACCCTAACATGTGCTTCTACTCCATCTTCCCAAATGTCTTCATCAAGAAGAATTCCAGGGTCATCTCACTTCCCCAACTCAGCCGCCTGTCCATTCCCATCACTGTCCAGATCTCCAGGCTTCCCAGGTGGTCTCTGCTTGCACTCTGTGACCCCATTCATAGATCCTTCCCCACTGCCACAATCAGAACCAATTGTCGTAGATCCGTCATCTAATAAGGAAGAGCTCTTTATTAGAGATGCAAAACAGCCACTGGACTACAGCAGTACTGTTAGATGAACCCAACTGGATTCAGACGAATCAAATGATGACATGCCTGAGATTACAGCTGCACTCTCCAAGGAGTTTAGTGGAAACGTAGAGGACACTAGGCGATGGCTCCTCACTATGGAGGTGTACTTCTTGCTCCATACACAGTATGATGAGAACACCAAGCAGTATACACTCTTGAACAGGATGTCCAAGGGCCAAGGAAGGGCCTTCACAGAGGCCTGGCACATGAAGCTAGCTGATGCAGCTGTGCCGAATGCAGAGAAGATCTATATCAAGATAAAGGAGGCTTTTATGATGACCTTCTCCCCCCACAACTCCAAGGATATAGTGAAAGCTGAGATTTCAAACATGACCCAAGGAAAGTCATCATTCAATGACTTCCTATCTCGCTTTGCCCTCCTTGCCGTACGAACAGGAGCCACAGAGATGTTGACTATTGCCAAGTGGTTCCTTCACACTATGGATCCACACATCCTCCAATAGCTCATCAATTGCGGAATTTTGGACACCATCACCTTGATCAAACAGATCTATAACAAGGTGTCTGCTATCGAAACAGGGTTTCAAAGAATGAGAGCAATACAACGAGGGACCTCCACACACTATGGAGGAGGAAGGAGCACCAGGAATCCCAACACCATGGACATAGACTGACTCACCCTGGACCCTCCTACACACACTCACCTAATGCACGAGAATAGGTGCTTTGTCTGCCAGAAGATGGGGTGCTCCACAAGAAACCATCCTGGGTATGCACCTAACAACCGCAAGAAGAAACCCTTGATGGCTTATATCTGAACCGTCACCACCACCACCGAGAAACCGCTTAGGGTAGTTCCACACATGCACAATGGGGGCAGCCCATCAAAACTCTTGGACAGGTACATAGCCGGTCTTGTCAAGAACAAGGGGAAGGACACAGTCCTTCAGATGTTGCATCAGAGCTTTGACACCAGGCTTGACGAACATGGAGATCCACTGGACATGAGTATGAAGTCAGACGAACAGGTCACAAATGAATGGAATGAGGCTATCAATGAGTGCTCACTAGATCCCATCTTTCCCGCATCTCTTTCCACTGAATCGCATCTTTAAATGGAGGGAGTAAACCAACATTGCCCTCCTCCTACACGATAGCCCCTGTATTTATTTCCGGATCGAAAAGCAATTCTATTCATATCCCATTAAAGATCTGGAAATCAGTGAAATTTGTTGGCAAAAATATGCTTTTTGATAGTAGAGCCACCAGTTGTTTCATCTCAAGAAAACTGGTGGCATGGCTATAACTACCAGTCCACAAATTGGAACACCCAATCCAAGCATGAAACATGGACAGAATCCAGAATCAATCTGGGCAGATTCAGTTCAAGACAACAATTGTCTTGGATGATGGAGGACTAATGGAGCAATGGGACCTCCTAGTCCTGGAATGCAGCAAGGATGATATCATTCTTGGACTCTCTTGGCTATGGGCCATCAACCCGGAAATTGACTGGAAAAGTGAATGGGTAACAATAGCTCTGCTGCACTCTCGCAAGAGGAATGTTCATTTTCTTCACCCCTCAAAACACCCCCACCCCTACCCATCCAACCAGAGGATGTTCCTCTGTCACCGAGCCCACACTGGAAAGTCTCCACAGAAGTGTTGGCCCTAATGGAGTTGATAGACTCCCTACAATGCCAACTAGACAACCAACAGGGAGTAGTAGCAATGGAGATACCTCCACCACTGCCATCAATACCCCCTTCATCACCCATGGTAGCTGGACCCCCACTATCATACCACCCAACCCATTCCTATCTCCAGTCGAATGACCCCTTCCAGGCCGCACCAGACACCTACGCCAATGAGGTGCCATGGTATTCTCAGCCAGCCTCCCCTCTTGTCCCCCACCTGCTTCCTCCGCTGACCCTACTCCCCTCTCATTGGGAGACTCTGCAGCGAGGAGCCCTCACACTCCCCCCATTCCTGCCATTTCATCTAGGAACCCCTTTATCTGCCCAAACAGCATACTCTTAGTGGGGTCATCCCCATATCCTGGACATACCTGCCCTTGCTACCCCTGCCTCTCGAGCTCCCCTTGTCTGTGGACAGTGCTACGAATGCCATCAACCTGGGCATCTTCTACCAACTGCCCCACTACCATTGCCCCTACTGTCACTTGGATGCCCCTGGTCATCCACAATATCGCTGCCCCCAGCAACATTGTGGCACCTGCCACCAGCTCGGACATGGGCCTGAGGTCTGCTCTAGAAATGACCTCCCTGACAACTCATGGGACCTCTCTGACTACCTTGTCAATGATGGAGATAGAAGCTCTTGAGATGAAATTTCAAGACTATACAGAGGGTAATGTTACAGTTGTTGAGGGAGTATCACCTTTTTCCCTACCAACACCCCCACTCTTCCCTAGTCTCTGGGATGACTTGATGTTCGACTCCGGCACTTTCCTTTGGGATGGAGATGCTCAGACACCAGCACTGGATGACACCATATTCTAGGCAGTGTAAAGGCTATGACCACTGCCATTATGGCTGCACAAGGCAGTGGTGTGGACTCTCTTTTCTCCTTTTATCCTATTTGTTATTTCATGGATATTTCCTCCTTGGCTGTGTTCTCTTGCACACACCCTCATATCTTCTGATCCCATATTTCCCCTTATAATAGTGTTGATCACCATAGCTATTTATTGTTCTCAGAAGCCTCCCCTAAAGTATTCCTAAATCCATATAGAGTCACTTCTGAGTGCCCATATAACTCTAACCTTGATCTACACAATATACCGTGTCTGGTCAACTCGTTCCACTCACTTTGCTCTACTGCTTCACATGCTTAGAGTTGGAAGTCATCTCTGCCATTGTGCTTCTGATCTTCTTGATCATCAGCACTCCTTTTTGCTACCTGTCTGCAAAACACTGACACTGTCAGGGCAGTTTTCCACAGGAGCATCATTGCTAACACTAGAGTGCTAGGATTCTTATCCTAGGCTAGGTTCTGTCAGATTCCCACTGGCACTAGAGCGCTAGGACTCTCCATCCTAGGCTAGGTTCTGCCTGTATAGTGGAAGAGACATGTTTGACCACATCGCCTGTGGTAGGAAACAGAACACAGTTGTGTTACTTGTTATACACGCCTAGCTGGTGTAACACTTTGTCATTATCGGGATAGGTGAGAATAGGGGCAGTGATAAATTGTTATTTGAGCATGTCAAATGCTGTTTGCTATGCCTCTTTCCATTCAAAAGGTACATCTTTTCTGGTTAGATCATTTAGGGGTTGTGCCACTTGGGCATATCCTTTGATGAATCTCTTGTAGAAGTTTGCTAGACTGAGAAAATTGTGTACACCTCTGACATTCTTTGGAATTGGCCATTCCTTAATGGCTGTGACTTTACTATTGTCCATCTTGATTCCATCTCTAGATACTATCATGCCAAGGAATTCCACTTCTTGGACACTAAAGGTGTATTTTTCTGGTTTTACAAATAGGTCATGTTCTTTAAGGTGCTGCAATACTTTCTTTACGATTCTTTTGTGTTCTGTGATGTCATTTGTTTTCATGAATATCATGAGGTCATCAATATAGACAACCATGACATCATACATATCTGAGAAAAGTTTGTTCATCATGGTTTGGAACATAGCAGGCAAGTTGCATAGTCCAAAATACATTACAACTGGTTCAAAAGATCCTCTGTAACATATGAAGGTGGCTTTCTATTTGTCATCTTCTTTGATTCAGACATTGTTGTGTTCCCAGCGAAGATCTATCTTCATAAACCATTTTGATCCTTTGAGCTTGTCTACAAGCTGTGAGATCAAGGGGAGTGGATAATTGTTTTTGACTATAGATTCATTTAGATAACGGTAATCCTGTACTATTCATTTTCATCCATCTTTCTTAGGTATGAAAAACATGGGTGATGTCTGGGAATTTAAAAGGTCTGATGTATCCTTTGGATACCTAATTATTAATGAAATTGGCTACTTCCTTCTGTTCCTCAGGTGAAAGGGGTATCAAACCTCCTTTCTTTGGTTTGAAGTCATCTTTGAGATCTATGACATGATCCCAAGGTTCTCATATTGGCATTCGTTCTGATTCTTTCTTGGAGAATACTCTCATGTGCTTATAATACTATTTCAGCATGAGATCCTCTGGTTTCAGATCTTTCTTAGGAGTAGACTCATCATGTTTCATAGTGAAGATATGTGCTAAGGAATTCTGTTCCTCTGATTCAATCTGGTGTACAAAAGGGGGTTTTTCTTTTAGGGTTTGACAAGTCCAGGGACA